>CAJHZI010000301.1:200000-207500 GCA_905160935.1 Enchytraeus crypticus | reverse complement strand
AACTTACCATCTCAGAAGAGTCGACAAAACAATCTCAACTGATGTTTAGCCTCTTGTGATAGTTTGCACGCTTGATTGTGTCTCTTTCATTCTCTCTCTCTCTCTCTCTCTCTCTCTCTCTCTCTCTCTCTCTATATATATATATATATATATATATATATATATATATATATATATACATATATTTATATATATATATATATATATATATATATTCGGCTAAACAGGATTGTTTTCTTAGGAATGACGCCCCTGTCCCGTAAATGTTAGTTGAAGCTGAAGAAGTCATAGGGGCCCACCTCGCCATAAGCAGAATACACATGAATAATGTTATATCAAAAGGAATGTCATAGATGATTTAAAGATCCACTCGTATGTGGACATGAAAAGAAAAACGGAAGACAGATATACCATGGACCTGCCAGTAGGCTATGCACTAAGATATTTATATATATATATATATATATATATATATATATATATATATATATATATATTACTTTCTCTCTATCCCTATTTCTGTTTCCCAGTCTTCCTCTTTTTTTTCTCTCTCTCTCTCTTTCATCGCCTCTCCTCTTTCTCTTTCTACAACCATTTCTCTCCCTTCTCTCTCTCTCTCTCTCTCTCTCTCTCTCTCTCTTTCTCTCACACACACTATCAGTCTCTCTCTCTCATGTTTAATAGTGTTCTGGATTCTTCTAAAATGAGCATTTCCTAGGTGTACTGGTGAGTAGTAAACAAATGCTAGGCATTAATTTTGGTTTCGCCATCAGCACGCGTCAGCAAATGAGTCACGAAACATTTGTCGCAGAAAAAGAGCGGGACATTTCGTTTGCTTAGAACTTTAGCGTAAGCCACCGTATATTAAGTTTATGTGTGAAAATGCGGCTGATCTAAAATCAAAGTATAGTGAAATCAAATCAAAATCTATCAATAAATCAATCAAATCTAAATCGTTTAGTGAAGGGATCAACTAGTTTGCTTTCTATCACATTTCATAGCACATGTTTAAGCCGTTAAGTAATTTAGTCCATATTCCGTGTATTCAGTCCTGAGAATGTACAAGATTTTGCTCTCAGATCAGCGCGGCTGTAAATCTAAGGATCGGTCATTTAAAACTATTCGACGTTACCTTACGTCTGTAACCACTAAGCTATAGAGACATTCAAAAGCTGAATCTACAGTTAGGTACACGGAGTTCAAAGTTTAGATGAGCGTGAGTAGGACTCGGATATGTTAAGGACAACATTTGTATAATTTGCTGTAATTTAATTAAATGCCATCATATGCGACCATTTTTAATATACTAGTCTTGTATATAAAATTAGTCTGCCTTGTAAAATAAGTGTAAAATATAATATTAAATATAAAAACTAAGGTTTTAAATCTTCAATTTGTTGAAAATATCCTCTACATTGCAATGGTATTACTTGCTGCTCTGTACTTATCACTCTGTACTTCATTCTTCACCCTGATACCAACAAATCTATAGTAACAACTAAGGTAAATTTTGTGCTCCGAGGACATCAACGTACCATACGTCTCTCAAGAAAACAATGTCTAGGCCTAATAATTTCTTATGAGAAACTTGCTTTATTTAGAAATTGTAAATATGAAGATGAGATTAAATTTATACTCGCCAAATTTCACAGGTGCAATTAGTGTTAATATTTATAAATTTCGAATGTGACGCTTATAATAAATTTAATACGTGCCAGATGAATTGTAATCAGCGTTACTTCAGACAGACATACAGAATATGCTCGTTATATTTATATTGTGTCCCACCCTCCCTCCCTCTTTCTCCGATATTCTGCCAAGTGGCTGGCTCGAGGCACATATTCCTGCTCACATTATGATTACTTTATCTCCGTAAAGGCACTCCATCCATCAATTAATTAGTTTTCTCTTAACAATAAGCCA
The DNA here is from genome assembly GCA_905160935.1 of Enchytraeus crypticus. NCBI lineage: Eukaryota > Metazoa > Annelida > Clitellata > Enchytraeida > Enchytraeidae > Enchytraeus > Enchytraeus crypticus. The sequence goes on along the minus strand of CAJHZI010000301.1, from coordinate 205,577 downwards.
TACTTTATGCAAACCTTACTTTACATCTAGCTTGGGAATAAAGCAGGCTACCGAGGTGCAAGCTTCCCTATACCTTCTTTAGTTTTATTTCTAGCCTCTTAAGACGCAAGAAGTATACGGTTGCCTACTCTTCAGTGGGCTCGATACTAAGCATGAAAATATATGCTTATATTGATCATCAGTTCCTTGTTTTCTGGGTAGAACACAGGTCGGCAACACTCCTCCATTCATTTCTATCGTCAGCAACCCTCACAGCGTCTTCCCATGAAATGTTCAATGTTATCAAATCGCTGTTGATTTTGGTGAACTAAGTAATCCTGGATCCTTCTCTTTTCCTTTTTCGATGATTTGGCTTCCAATTAATTACAGTCTTTTCATCCTGCTTAAGAGCTCGCCGATTGCGTTAGATTCTTAGAGGGTACATAAATATGCATATATTATTTGGGGAAAATTGTTTTGTTGGTTTTTTTGCACAAATGACATACCGCAAGTATTAGGGTTTTCTTCTTAACAAATTAATGAATTTTTGTTTGAAGTTTCATTATTTCTTCCTATCTGCAGCAATAAGAAATATGTTCTATTTTCACAAATTTCACAGAGTAATAACAGCAATGAATATGTGACAAAACAGTGAAATAAACATGATCAGAATCTAAATATTAATGCAAATAAGTACTGTAAGTTCAATAATGTACATTAGAATTAGAATAAAAACTAGGCCATGAAAGAGGATGATCTAGTTGAGCTACATGATTATTACATTGTAATAATCATGTAGATTTTCAGTTATAGACTTTGAGAGAGCCCAAATCGTTTAAAATTGTTACACACAGACATTTTTGTAAATATATTACTTTAATATTATTTAATGCATGACTAAAAAGTAATGCATGGGTAATTTTCCAATAAATTCACTAAGCATCTTCATTGCATGGGTGGATTACAATATTCTTTCAGATTTAAGGCATTTATTTGGACACGAGTGGTTGAAATAACATTCATTATTATGTTGATTAGCACGTATTATAATCAACTTTTGTATTATAAAAATATTGGCATATATTATAAATAAATTTCCTAATGACACATTTAGAGCATTGCCTTTCAAAAGCAACGACTGAAATTGAAGATTGAATGGCCTAACAAGCTGTTAGATCTATGGTTGGCCTAACAAGCTGTTAGATCTCTTGTCGGATATTATTGCGAGAGGTGTTGAAGAGCAAATCTGCAATAGTATCGGCTCATAACGGAGCCTCGGTGCACCGCAGAGATATCATTCGCAGGAAGGTATAAATTACGAGCGCCGGCTTGGCGCTTGCTCAGTGTTCGCGTGGTTCGTGCTAGCAGTCGGCTGTCGAGTGAGATAGACAAGTAAAGAAGAATTATAAGACTTAATAATATAAGGTAAGCGTGTGTAGTGATCAATCAATATTCTAAAAATTGACTTAGTTGTGCTGGTAATACTAACAATCAAATCTAAGCGCGATCTCGAGTTAAATATCGATCTATAGTCAGTAGTAATACCTCATATATAGAGTTGTTCAGGAGTATTAAATTAACCTTGGGACAGAGACTCTATTGTTTATTAGACTAATTAGTTAAACGTTATTCTGCTATCGTTGATCATGGTCCGTTAGTGTTGTCATAAAATAAAAAGGATAGTTAATTTACACATTCTCAACGGACTTTTCGGTTTGTTCTTCTGAGTTCACAAGTAAGTACATGTAACTAATGCTAACGCTAACAACATAATATTACTAAGTCTCTTCGAAATGTACACGCGTCTATAAATGAAATATAAATATACATGCCTCTATAAATTATAAACACGAGCTATATCCTTCCTGTGTTACAGCACAAAACCGGTAACAACGTATAAATCATGACATACTCTCTCACAGACTGGGAGTTGGACATAGGGTCAAAACGAGGTTTATCCCTCCTCCTCTTGTAGGCGCAATGTCGGCAGCAGCCAGCATTGAGCCTACAGGATGTATTGATTGAGCCCGGCTGATGTAATAGTAGACACAGAGAGTAGATTAAAAGCCACGCGAGCGACCTGTGCTCCAATATACAGACAGTGACGTGTCAGGGGCACCGGAAAGGCCGTAAAGACATTGAACGATGGATAATGCTCGTTTAGTTAGCTCCAATGAAATATCTTGTTATAACTCCAGCCACTGTCTAGACCGGGCAGACGGTCACTGCTGGGGGATCGATCGAGCCGAGGGCCAAGGCGAGTATCGCAGCCGCTACGATGTTCTAGACAACATAGAGCGTTCTAAACAACATAAAGCGTTCGGATCAAGATGAGATCCTAGAATTCGGGACAAACCGAGACCGAGACGTCAACCGACCCGACAATTTCGAAAGCGGGACAAACTGAGATGTCTACCCCGCCGAAAACTAGAGCACCGGGACAAACCGAGACCGAGAAGCCAACCGAGCCAAGCAATCGGGCCGAGCCGAAAACCTGAAAACCTAGACCGATCGTGCCAAACCTACAGAGACGGCTCGGACATGGCAGGAGAGGCCAGACATCAGGGGTTGTCCGCTCCTACTGATGACCTGTACGCCTTTCCCGAGGAAGGAAACGCCCTTGCCCCGTCGTGTGGCCGTGCCACCGCCGTGGTCATCGGTTGCAATGACGGACGACCACGGCGTTCGCGACCGCAACAGATTCTTTCAAATAATGGTCCTAAACTCTTTTACAACGTCACTTACACTAGGAAAAATCATTAAACTGGGTTCTACAGCTTGAAGTGGCAGACTGCCCCAGTTCCCCATAAATTATTGTGACGCAGATGAAGATTGCAGTTCAACCAATCAGGAACTATCCTTTCACCTATTGGTTGAGCTGAGTTTATATCAGCTGTAACCAGAAATGGCGTCAAGTTGCTCAGTTCAATAACAGCAGCGGTGCTTAAAACGATTAGCTTCAGTAAATGCAAAGTTTGGAGAGCGATATAGGTATAATTGAAATGTATGCTTAACTTAATATAGAACGCTATTTATAGTGTACAGCACTCTTAATTACTTAATTGGGCTTATTTGTTACACTTTCGACGAAATATTTTCGTATATAAAACATAGTGTAGGTCTACTCTAGTCTCCATATCGATTATCGACGTGTTCAACCATCGCATTTTCACTATTAGTTACTTGAAATTCTGCACAATCCCCAGCAGTAAGTAAGTTTAAATTACATTTTCGTCAAGCCTAGCCTAAAATTCGCCAAGCGCCCTCTCCCCTGTGTTAAAGCTGGCTACTGGCCTGAAAGAATGTATCGAATTTTTCTTATTGGAAGCTGCGCCATTTTGGAATATCATCATCGTGTAATTTTAAGCGTTACAAATAATAGATTACCGTTTTTACTATTAGTATAGATATAGATTATTACTGTAGATAGATGATTTAAAGACTTTGCTTCACTTAGTGCTTTTCGATGATTCAACTCTGCAACTACGAAGATAATACTCGAAATCTAACGATGGAATTGTCAATATATTTTGAATTAATTAGAATATAAGCGTATTAATCAATGCCTAATAGCCATTCCGGATGTTTCAGCTCTCACGTCGATTAATATAGTCAGTCTGTTCGTCTTTGCCCACTCATTAGATAATTTTTGGGGCACCCGTAACTTTTTAAAATCTGGCGTATATGTATGTACTTGCATTTTTAAGATGCAGAAAATGAGAAATGACTTAATTTTTGTATCATACTTATTTTTTATCTTTATTTGTCACTTAATAATTTCAGACGAGTTGAATCTGCAGCAAAGGAAGACAATAATCGAGGATTTCAAGATCCAGTGACCAAGACCATTTTCTGACGATTTTGCCGCTATACGGATATAACCCAAATATAAAAGACCATGGCTTCAGGAGAAGATCGAAACGGTTCAGACCGCAAAAGCCAGCTACCACATCTTGGAAAACAGCAGTCTGAAAACAAGCATCTGGAAAAGAAAGATGAACTGATAATTTCTCATTTGAGTATCATGTTGAGACAACTGAATGAGTTGCTTCTTACGATGGAGAGACTTCTAATACAGTGTGAGGATGTTATTAAAATATTGCAGCTGCAGAAAAGTCATGTAGGCTTTTCAGACGATAGATCGACCAATCCTGCTGACCTAATAGAAAGACCAGCAATTAACGCAATTGCGATGTGTGAAAAGTCAGTATCATCTTCACAATCAGATGCAACGTTTTCCGCTTCATCAACGGTAAGACATACCTCTACACCTAACCAGCCCGTTCCTACCTCTACTTCATCTGGAACACTGGGAGGTATATCCTCAGCTGCACACAGCTCAGGTAGTTCACAAGGACCTCTCCAGTTATCCGCACAGCCGAAAGTGTTCACTTCATCGTCGACCATTCAGAAACAACTCCCGCCAACTTGTTCATCTTCTCCTTCGTCTGCTGTTCTCGAAACTCGTGATTCAAAGCCTTCCCCGGGCACAGCTGATTTGGCGCAAGGTGAACCTCAAAGTGTGCCATTGCCAGTGCCTTCTGGAACACCACCGTCGTCAACATCAGAACTCTACTTAACCTCTCGTACCTTGACTTTCCAAGCTGCACGAAAAACTGAACAAGATAGGTCACAAGATGATGCTGGAAGTCAGTCGGTTTTAGTGACGATAAATATTACGTCATCTTCTACCGTACCTCCTACCGTTGTATCAACTGCAGCTGAATCCGTTTCTCAAGAACACACAGCAGCTGCATCGCACGTCGCTACTGCAACAAATGTGTTAATATCCATATCACAAGTGTCAGTATCCGTACCAGATGGGTCAATACCAGTAGCACAGGCTCCGGCAGTATCGATCTCAGTGTCAATAAATTCAAGGGCTTCTACAGCCACACCACACATGCCACCTCCACCAGTTCCCTTGCATCACCACATACCACCTCCACCAGTTCCCTTGCATCACCACATACCACCTCCACCAGTTCCCTTGCATCACCACATACCACCTCCACCAGTTCCCTTGCATCACTACATACCACCTTCACCAGTTCCCTTGCATCACCACATACCACCTCCATCAGTTCCCATTGATCATCACATGCCACCTCCACCAGTTCCCATTGATCATCACATGCCACCTCCACCAGTTCTCATGGATCGTCACAAGCCACATCCACCAGTTCTAACGGATCACCATATATCATCTCCACCAGTTCTAACGGATCACCACGTACCACCTGCATCAGTTCTCACGGATCATCACATCTCATATCCATCAGTTCTCACGGATCACCACATATCATCTCCATCAGTTCTCACGGATCATCACATATCACCTCCACCAGTTCCCACGGATCACCACATATCACCTCCATCAGTTCTCACGGATCACCACATATCATCTCCATCAGTTCTCACGGATCACCACATATCATCTCCATCAGTTCTCACGGATCATCACACGCCACCTTCAGAAGTTTTCACTGATCCGCCTCTACCCTATCCTCCTGATCGGCGCTCCATTGTTCTTTACTGCGGTACCTCGGACATAGAACGTTTGACTCGCGAAATTGAGACGCGGAGAATTATCGAGAA
>CAJHZI010000301.1:0-197500 GCA_905160935.1 Enchytraeus crypticus | reverse complement strand
CAATAAGCGCACAAAGCGAGACAATAAATAAATAAAACGGCCGTCAGAAAGAGCACAATTGAGATCTATCTAGCTGACTACCGGAAACACGGAAACATATAAAATATAGAAAAATAGTAACATAGAAAATTAGAGATAAGAAATATTAACAATATGAAACATTAACAGCATTATCTGTAACTAGCAAAATATTGTAGACGATCTAGGACAGATACTAGATTTGAAAACTAAAATGCATGAAAAATTTAAACTGAATTCAAACAAATGTACTAGCAAGATTAATGCAGGGAGATAAAAGCTAAACGATTAGAGGCTGTTACTCAGATGAAGACAAAGACCTACCGAAGAAATAAACCTACCGAAATAGACCTACCGAAGAAATAAACCTACCGTAGGCTGCAAGTGTGGTAAAAGGCGACAAAATACTAAGACGCAAACCTATGGCAGAGAGGACATTCAGTAGGTGAGAGCTAGGCTCCATAAATTACTACAAAATTTGTATCGAAGAGTCCTTGCTTCTATCTAAATTCTGAGCGTATCGATGTATTGAAGCTGGATAACGCGGATGACTAGATTTATTAAAGTCGTATCATCGACATCTAACTTGCAGATGTGTAAAGTCTACTGTTAACGGCCGATAAAACGTATGAACACACACTTTAAAGTCGGTAAATGAATCATGACGTATGTAAATATGTCATTATCATGCATTATCATGCCCGTCTTAGCGGCCGTCTCGCAAGCGACTTTGGCATTGCTGTCCTGTTCAAGATAAGCGTCTAGAATAGAGTCACTTATCTGATCACATATCTTATCTGGGTGCCCTTCACCTACATGAGATATTTACATTCAAATGTTTACATTTAAATTATCAAGTCATGGGCAACACAAAGTGTCAACGTTATGTTTAGGCGTTAATTCCTCATGAAAAGACTTGCTTGTTACATGTAACTTTTTATCATGTGAGTTACACTACCTTCTGTCGTACCTGTTTTAATGCTTCACGAAACATGGGACAGTTTTTATTTAACTATTTTGCAATTTCGTTATAAAAGATACTAAGCACTAGGGCCTGCATTAATATCAATAAGCGCAAATTATAAATATGACGTGGGTGTACTTCGCGTAATTTTAAATGAATCAGAAACTAACATTTGTCAATTTGATTACAATTATGCGGTGATTAGTGTTGATTTTAATTGTAAGGCTATGAACAATAAGACTATGCCTCTTTGTTTAAGAAAGAGTGAACGAATAAACAGAATTTAAAACTAGATACTAATCTATCTCTTCGACCGAGCACTATATATTTCTCTTTCTCTCTATCTCTCTCTCTCTCTCTCTCTCTCTCTCTCTCTCTCTCTCTCTCTCTCTCTATCTCTCTTAGTGCACTTCTTACTGACGCGTTCATGATATACATGTATGTAAAGCCGTTCCTCTCTATTTTTCGCTCTCCTTTTCTTGTTCACATATGAGTGGATATTTCAATCATATAATACTCTTAATCTAATTATAGATGTACAAAACTTCTAGAATTCTCAATAGGATATTGAAAATTGTCACATACGTATAAATAATCAGCGGTATATTCACCAACACAAACATCATTTACAGATTTGTCCTCAGCATTAATGAAGTTAATGTTTATAGTGGCATGATCACTATTACTAAAAGGTTCGTTAACTCGATTCTCCAATACAAATTGAGGGTCATTGCACAGAACTAGATCAATGATACTCTCTCCTCGTGTCGGTATTGTGAAAACCCGAGATCAATTATTGTACTAAAGAAATGAGCTTGCGCAACATCACCACCTACATGGTAATTTTTCCAATCATTTTTTTGCAATTTAAATCACCCATAATCAACAGAGTCTTATTGTCATCACTGCAGCTTTTAAACAATTTATCCACTAAAACAACATTATGATCCGGCGGACGATGTATTGCTAGACAGCGTAGATCTGAATTTACGATAGGGTCTATAGAAAATTACACATTCAATAGATGAAAAATGATCATGTAAAGCAAGTCTGTCAGTAGTAATAGTCATTACATTACTAAGTAACACAACTACACCGCCACCAGATTTACTACCACTCCTATCATAACGATATAATTATGGTATATAAATGCAATGGATCCAGCATAGAATCAGAGACAGAGCTATTTAACCAAGTTTCTGTTATACAAAACATGTCAGCAATGAATGGAGCAATAGGGAGTATGTTGTAAATCTGGCTGTTTATTTTTTAGACTACGAGCATTGAAGTAGGATATTGATAGCAACCTATCGCCAGCTGTATTCTTATTGTGCGGACGTGAAATATTTGACATTTAAACACTAATAGAATCAAAATCATTGTTAGATGGTAACTTTGAACTGTTCAGAAGTGTGTAAATTTTAGTGAAATCGTTGCTGGAATTTATAGCATCAAATCTAAACTTATACTTGAGTGAACGGGACTATGACACGAATCATTTTTCTATTCATATGAGATTTCTCATCAGCATTATTTATAAAAACTCCGCTAATTTCATTGTCAAGTCATGCACGAGATAGGCCTATACTCACTCAAGTGTTAGAAGATTGACTGAAAACAAGCTGGATCTTATCAACTGCAGCGTTGTGAATAAACTCAATTGCAGCAGGATTCAATTGAGCAGTAGAAGGCATGAGAGCAGCTGTTGCAGATGAGGTAGGCCCATTGGCTGTGACGGAAACTGGGATTGACGATTTAATGTTTGCAACATAAGAACTTACACGGATGACGTTAAGGAGTGATAGCCATTATGAGGGTAGAGCGGGGATGATGTAGCGAGGATATAAATTTATGAATAACATGTTTGCGAAACGTCAAGCACACATATAAGATCAATCTAATATAGAATCAACTTATAATGCTTCGTGTACCTGTATACAAACTAAGCCTACAATTATACATTTACATTACTGAAGATTACGGTCTTACCATCTCCTACTATGTTGTAAATCTGACAATAGTGCTTCTATGTCTGTTACTTCAAAATACTGCTTCTATGTCTGTTACTTCATTCTACTTTCCCTAACTAACGTCAAGTTCCAGGTCAGTACACGTTCAACTCCCAAGAGTCAACTGCCGAGCTCTCGTAAACTCCACCGAGGTTACTGATTCCAGTTGATCACTATTTGAATTTAAACTCAAAGCAGTTAAAATTAAATAATCGCTCAAGAGTTCACAAACAAAGCAATTAACAGAGTCCTAAAGTCAGATCACGCCTAGGTAGGTAAAATATAAGCAGGAAATAATATCAATCAACCCTCAGAAATCAAGTTACTGGACGATAGAAGGCGTCACAGTACATCAGGGAACATGCTCGATACTGCGAGAGAGCATTCGTAAGTTACCTATTGTCAGATTTACTACATCTTGGTTCCTCACACACATCAGCTGCTAGTGCATACAATTGAATTCGCAAAACAGCGAGTAGGCAACAGCTTCGCCTCAAGTTGAATAGTGATAAATAGATGTATTAATATAAAGTAGCTTCTCCGTTTATTGGAAGCTTCTCACGGAACAGATGCTGCGCATACACAGACACGTTGCCTGTGTCTGTATGTATACATACATACAAACATGCTTATACATGCACATAGACATGCATATACATACACACAGACATGCTTATACATACACACAGACATGTTTATACATACACACAGAAATACTTATACATACACACAGACATGTTTATACATACACACAGACATACTTATACATACACACAGACATCTTCATACATAAACACAGACATACGTATACATCCACAGACATACTAGTACATACACACACACATGCTTATACAAACACACAGGCATGCTAATACATACACACAGACATGCTTATACATTCATACAGACATGCTTATACATTCATACAGACATGCTTATACATTCATACAGACATGTTTATACATACACACAGACATGTTTATACATACACACAGACATGCTTATACATACACACAGACATGTTTATACATACACACAGACATGCTTGAACATACACACAGACATGCATATACATACACACAGACATGCTTATACATACACACAGACATGTTTATACATACACACAGAAATACTTATACATACACACAGACATGTTTATACATACACACAGACATACTTATACATACACACAGACATGTTCATACATACACACAGACATACGTATACATCCACAGACATACTAGTACATACACACACACATGCTTATACAAACACACAGGCATGCTAATACATACACACAGACATGCTTATACATTCATACAGACATGCTTATGCATTCATACAGACATGTTTATACATACATATAGACATGCTTATACATATTATGTGAATTGTAAGTAACAATTCTCACTGTTGCCTACAAATGAGTTTTAAAAAAGCAAAAAGCTAAGGTTAACGTCAGTTTCCTCACTCGAAAGCGATATCAGTGACGGCGAGCCAGGATTTGAACCCCGCACCTACTGATCCGCGGTCGAATATCTTGAGGTTTATTGTGTCTCTGTCATTATTTTAAAAATGCAGAGCATTTGTATTAAGTGAGCTGCCAGCTATTTGTCTAAGTCGCCCGTAGACAGATTTGTATATATTAACCTAAGCATTTTATATTCAAACATATTCAAAGAAGATGAGGAAAGACATCCTTAATGCATATATGTGCAAAATTGATATACAGTGTATATATCCACAACTGACTACTAAAAAAAAATAAAAATAATTGATATTGTTTTATTATGTGTTTGTTGTAGGTATTAGACACTTTTAAAAAAGATTTAGTCAACGGACTATTTATAATTGTTAACTCTGTTTTATTATGGGACCGAGGCTCCGTTGAAATGCGTTTGTTAAACATGGCAGAGAAATGGTCGATATTAGTTTCAAATTTACAGGCTTCTTGTTAGATGTTCATACTTAAACCAAAATTGCATTTGCAGATCTAAAGTATTTAATTTTTTGCAGCATCAAAACTGCACTTAAATTTACATTTCTTCAGAATATACAATCCATAAATAAATGAATCCATCTACAATCTGGTAAGCACAATGCTATTTATTTGTGTTTATTTAAATGATTCAATCATTTCACACAATAGAGATATAAAAGTCGCACAAAATACAGCAATTCACATGAAATTCACATAATAACGTAACATAATATAATAATAGTGTTTTAATGCCTTGCATATATTAACGTAATATAACTGCATGTATATATATATATATATATATATATATGTAATCAAATCAGAGCAAACAGAGTTGTGTCATGACTGATATATATATATATATATACTGTATATATATATATATATATATATATATATATATATATATATATATATATATATATATATATATATGATAACTCCAATACCAAAATTTAAAACTAGTAAGAAAAATGTAACAGCAGACGATTTTCGTGCAATAACAATTAGTCCAGTTATCTCAAAAATATTTGAGCATTGTTTGCGTAAATATTTCTCAAAATTGACAACATCCAACAGACAGTTTGGTTTTAAGAAAAATGTAGGATGTTACAATTCTATTTAAACTGTACGCAAGATAATAAATTTCTTCAATGAGCGTAATTCAACAATAAATATTGGCTCAATAGACCTAAAAAAGGCTTTGGATAAAACTAACATTTTTGGAATTCTTTGTATACTGCAAGAAAAGGATTTTAATATATATATATATATATAATAAATATTTTTGAAAATTGGTTTTTGAAGAATTCAACAAGTATTAAATGGAACAATACTAGATCAAATGCTGTTCCTCTAATGTCGGGTGTAAGACAGGGAGGGATACTCTCACCTCTCCTATTCTCACTTTATGTTGATACAATTTTAGAGAAATTAGAAAAATCACGTTTGGGATGCTTTATTGGTCGAAAATGTTATAATAGTTTTATGTATGATGATGACTTGATTTTACTAAGCATTACCGTAACTGACATGCAAAAACTATTTGATTTATGTAATATTTTATTTTCTTCTTTGGATTTGCCAATAAATAACTCTAAGTGTCAATGTATTAGAATCGGTCCGAGGTGTAAGAATATTTGTAAGAATATAAAAATAAATGACATAATTGTACCGTGGGTAAATGAGATTAGGTTTTTAGGAATTACAATTTTAAATAATAAGGTTTTTAAATGTTCATGGGAATCAAGTATAAAAAGTTTTTATTGGAAGTCCAACTCGATACTTAGTCACCTTGGTACATCCGCACCGGTTGGGGTTTTGCTAAAACTGATAGAGTCACAAGCTATCCCTCATATACTGTACGGTATTGCATCTATTGCATTATCAAAAAAGGACATTCATAGGCTAAGCTTTGTGTATAACAGCGTTTTCTCTAAGATATTCCATACTCACTGCGATGAAGTTATCTTGAATTGTCAGTACTTTACCAACTCTTTGCCATTCAAGTATACCTATGATTATCATAGGTATAATTTTCTAAATAAACTATATAATTTAAATTTAATTAGTCAAAATAGGAATGAGGATAAAAATGACATTACAGATTATACAGCATTGCAACTGGAATATGGTCTAAATCCAAATGATTCAAAAAGTCAAATAAAACATAAGATATGGAATAAATTTGAGAATATTTTACATGCTAGTAATTAAAAATGTTTTTGAATTGTGATAGTTAATGTCGCATGACGTTAACATGACTAGTGGTGAATGTGTATATGTGTATACATGTATGGATGTGTATATGTACATGTGTGTGTTTATATTTATATGTGTATATGTGTATGTATGTGTATATAGATCTATGTGTATGGATGTATGTTGTGTGTATGTATATATGTATGTATGTGTATTCGTTTGTATGTATGTATACATTCGATATTGGTCGCACATTTTGCTATTCACTTTTTGTCATTTAACAATATTGACAATTTGCATGTTAGTTGCTCACTTGATAGCTTTGCAATGTTGTCTTTTGTACTTGTCTACCATTGACTTGGTGAAATAAAATTTAAAAAAATATATATATACTGTATATATATATATATATATATATATACAGTATATATATTGTCAATATTATATTATATTATACTACATTATATTATATTATATTACATTACATTATATTATATTATATTATATTATATTATATTATATTATATTATATTATATTATATTATATTATATTATATTATATTATATTACATTATATTACATTATATTACATTACATTACATTACATTACATTACATTATATTATATTATATTATATTATATTGTATTATATACTATATGCATGTATATAATTACATATATATGTATATATATATATATATATATATATATATATACATGCATATAATTATTTATATATATATAAATAATTATATGTATGTACAGTATATATATATATATATATATATACATATATATCGAGATATATATAAAATATATTCTATATATATATATATATATATATATATATATATATATATATATATATATATATATCAAGAGAGAGAGAGGGGGGGGGGGGAGGGGAAGAGTAGTGAAAGGATAAATGCAATTTCTTTTAGAAATTATCGCACCCTCAACAACGCACAGCAACGTATTTACATGAAACGCTCAATTAATATCTAGTCTTTTCAAATATTAGCCTACACATTGCCGCTGTTCGACAGTGTTTAGACATGCAGCCGATCGAAACCCCTGGAAAACCCAATGTTTCTCAAATCGATGCAGCCATTAGCGATAAATGCATTGGCGATGATGTCGGTAAAATATTCGACCGCGAATCAGTATGTGTGAGGTTCAAATCCTGGGCTCGCCCGTCACTGACATCGCTTTCGAGTGAGGAATTTGATGTTAACATTAGCTTTATCAACTTTTTACTTGCATACTAGGCATTGTTTACTACGAGTCAGTGATATAGACAATGGATTGTAAAATGAGTTTATACTCATAGAATCAATAAGATTTTAACGTCAGATTCCTCACCATAAGGCAATGTCAGAACATCAAAATATAAGAGAACTATATAGAAAAATTGAGAAAATAGCGAAAATTAATGTACAAATTCTGAGTAAAAACAAAGTATATGCATAGGCTATCTCAACTTGCAAAGCCGTTCAAATGTACGTTTCGCCTTATCTATTTATCTTTTAACTCCTCTTGTCTACTGCAGATTTTGCAAGTCCCAATGTACTTTTGATTGGTAATCTTTGATATGCCTGATGTTTTTATATCTTTATCGAATACAGCATCTGAGGCAGACATTCTTTATCAGCGACTTTTAGTTATTAATTTATAATTTTGATTTGCATAGCAAATATCCAATGTAATGTAAAAGGCGTAATAGCATATAACAACAAAAGTCGGGGTTAACTCAAGGCACATATAGGGACCCATTTAAGGTTAAATAGAAAATGAAAAATACATAAAATTGAAGATACTATAGTGTACATGTTGTCAAAAATATATACATATCAGTAGGCCCCCTATCACGAATTATCTAAAGTCAAAGTATTGCGAAAAACATGAAATATAAATTCTAAATTTAGTAGTTATTGGCATAAAAACTTAGCAGCAATAAAAGAAAATACACTAAAGAATACAAAACTATATTAGAACTTATTTTTAAATATCTCAGTAAAGCAATTATAAAATTTGATTGGGAAGCAACCTGAGGTAAGTGAAACATTTATAATATGACTTACGGCGAAGATATGAGTCCAGAGGATAGTTTTGAAATTTTGATCTTCTATTGTCAAAACCAGCTTAGTTAATATTATTCAATGGATGAAAGACGTTAAAAACTTCGCATGTAGAGATTGGAGTAAGAAATAATTAGACAGGATTATGAGTGAGTGAGCTGTATAAAATTAAAATGGCATCCGTTTATGAAATTAAGATCGTCACGCTGAGGCAGTGATACTATATATTGATATACTATATGTATAGTAATTTAGTAATTCTACATATCCGAGAATTTACTATCTGATCCGATCGGTATTTCTACTGCGTTATTTAAAAACGGACTGAATCAATGAAAAGTTTGAAACAAGTAAAATAAGAATACCCTTGAATAAAAAGCTAACGTCAGTTTCCTCACTCAAAAGCGATGTCAGTGACAGGCGAGCCCAGGTTTTGAACCCGCACATACTGATCTGCGGTCATATATCTTACCGATATCGCCACAGGCTCCAGCCAATGGCGATGTCGGTTGCAAAAGCATGTAGAAGCATTATTTTTACTAACAGAGTGAACAGATTTCAATGCAACATTTTCACAACATTCTCGACAATAATATTTAGAAGGATATTGCACTGGATTACCCGAGTTCACTGTACACATATTATTATTTGAATTTGATAAATATTAATTCAATAAATATTAATTCAACTGGTTAGAATACAGGAACCAGAATTACTAAATTGACTATTAAATTGTACACACGGCCAATTTTTATGAGACACCTTGGCGACGCTTGAATGAACATTGTGATAACTTTGAAGCTTATATTTACTAGAAGACTTCCAGTTAGAGAGGAAGAATGAGAAATTGAAGCCTTTCAGACGAATTCGATATATAAAATGAATAGAAAGTGATAGATACATGCACAACGAAAGGTCTTAAAGGCATAGGTACTCTAGAACTGTCTAAGTATTACAGCTTTTCTTCACTACTTTTACCAAAATTTACAGACAAAAATAGGAGCAAAATGATTTTCAACTTTGCTTTACAATCTTTATTTTATGTTTATATCCAGCTATCGTAGGGTAACATTTTCTATTAGTGTTATCGTTTCGTTATACCGAATACGTACTTTATAGGGCAGGAGATGTAGCGTAATAGTTAGAGTGTTCGCCATGGATGCAAGTGGTTTGTGTTCAATACCCAAATTAACCAACAAATTATGGATATCCCTTGGGCCCATTGAAGGCTCATAATATATCGGAGCTTCCTACCAATTCGCCGTATTAGTAGAGAAGATACGATTAATCATGGAAAGGATTGATAATAACATAACCTGCCAGGAACCTGTAAAGCAGCTTCGAAGACCGGTCATCGACCATGACATTTCTATAGAAATTGCTTGAGTAATTAGGCCTAAATTATAATTTATTATTATTACTTTCCTGCTTTCATTTCAGTTTAATATGTTGACGGAAGCTTTCGCTGTTTTATGTTGCGCTAAAATTTCTGTTACAGTTTGTGTCGACTGAAGTAACAATGTAATGACTATTTAACATTTAAAAATCTTGATAGCGATTAACAAAAATAGCGTTCAATAACATATCAACTGTTGACTTTTGTAACTGTTACAATCATTGAATATTTAATTTAACAGCTAGAAGGTAAACAGGTATCATCATTAAGAAGCCTTGGTTCCGTTTAGTGAATAAACAACAATGATATAAGGAAAACTTCAAACGAAAAATGAAGTCGACATTTCGAGGCTTTAACGTATACGTTAACATTTCAATTAAAAAATTAAAAACTCGTCACTAGACTGTGACTTAACAAAATATTTTTTCAAGTGCCTGTACCAAGCCTGGACGGTCATATCAAAATTCCTCCATATGTCTCTATCCATTGTTGCTTCGATCATTTCCGTTTCCGTTATCTGCTTTCACTAGCTTAGTCTCTTAAAACGCTTCATCCTCTGCTGACCTTCGTTTGCCTGAAATTCCTGACCCTCATTTGCCTTCTATTTTTTCTGTCACTCTGATATTCTTAATGACTTTGTTCTGTGTAATGTGCCTAAATAAGAAAAACCTAATGTGCCTGAAATTGAAAAAAATAATGTGCCTAAATATGAAAAAACTAGTGGTCTGAAATTGAAAATTGAAAACATGTGCCGGCGCCTTATTTATTTCGTGATCACGACTCGTGAGTCAACAGCATGAAACGATCATAATATGATGTGACCTTCAATTATTTAACCTTGTACAGTTGCGCAACCAGGATGTTGGGTTCCAGCATGTTTCATTACTGCTTCAGTGTTGGATGAGAAGCAGGGCTGTGAAGTGAGAAGAAGGGCTTTGAAGTGAGAAGAAGGTCTGTGAAGTGAGAAGAAAGGCCGTGAAGTGAGAAGAAGGGCTTTGAAGTGAGAAGAAGGTCTGTGAAGTGAGAAGAAGGGCTTTGAAGTGAGAAGAAGGTCTGTGAAGTGAGAAGAAGGGCTTTGAAGTGAGAAGAAGGTCTGTGAAGTGAGAAGAAGGGCTGTGAAGTGAGAAGAAGGTCTGTGAAGTGTGAAGTGAGAAGAGAAGAAGGTCTGTGAAGTGAGAAGAAGGGCTTTGAAGTGAGAAGAAGGGCTGTGAAGTGAGAAGAAAGGCCGTGAAGTGAGAAGAAGGTCTGTGAAGTGAGCAGAAGGGCTGTGAAGTGAGAAGAAGGGATAAACAAGAAGTGTGAAGTGAGGTGGGGAAAGGGATAAGACTTCTTACACCCCTTCCTGAAGGGAAATATTTTAATTAGTGAGAAAGCCGATGGATTTTCGGAGCAACTCATTATGAATAAAGTAGATTATTTAGCTTTCATGATTTTGTCATTAATCTCTCTCTCTCTCTCTCTCTCTCTCTCTCTCTCTCTCTCTCTCTCTCTCTTAGTGCACTTCCTATGGCAGGTCCATGCTATATAACGTCTCCACTCTTCTCTGTCTTCCTTTGCCAAAAAATAAGCCTTTTCAATTACACACTTCCATGATATCAGTACAATAAAATTAATATAAAATAGTCGTGATCAGAATTCATCAGACGGACTACAAAATAAACAATTATATTAGTACTAAAATACAGCAGTCCAAAGGCCCGAGTGCAGTTACACATTCAACTATGGTGCTTTTAAAAAATACAAAATTACAAATATCTAAAACTTAG
This sequence comes from Enchytraeus crypticus, assembly GCA_905160935.1. Classification (NCBI taxonomy): domain Eukaryota; kingdom Metazoa; phylum Annelida; class Clitellata; order Enchytraeida; family Enchytraeidae; genus Enchytraeus; species Enchytraeus crypticus. Next base: position 185,587 of record CAJHZI010000301.1, on the reverse strand, counting down.
AATTCACTCAAAATTCACAAACTTAACAGCGTTTTAAGTTCGTATTAAGTTAAAAGTAAATATTCGTAGTTTTCCCAAACCGTGACTAAGCAACATAAACTGTACGAAGCCTTAAATAATTAATATTGAAATTACATTTATACTTGTACATGTATATTATTATCATTAAGTACTTTGGGCCTAAATGTTTTAAATACGTCGGTCAGGTAACTAACATCCCAGCTGTATTACTAAGGATTCCATGAATAAGTTTATTTAAGACATTAAATTGTTTATTAAGTTAAGTTTAAATATAAGTTTATTTAAGACATTAAGGTGCATTAAATTGACGCCTCAAATTGAATGCAGAACAACCTGAACCTACCGACTCAATGATATACATGTAATAACGATATCTATTATTGCCTTAACACCTTTTTAAGTGAAATTTAACGAGCATACTATCACTTCAGAATTTACCAGAACTGCTACCATCTTTCATTATTCCAATCCTTCTCAAACTTAGGTAGCAGGAACAAGGGAAGAAAGCCAAGGGCTTATTTTTAGCCTTTCTCTCTCCTTGCGTTATTTTAGGCATCAAAATAAGTATGACATTTGTCATCATAACTCTGTGGCATGAATACTGTATAAATTCTGACTTTATCGTAAAAATGATGGTTTTTATTTAAACATAGATTGTGGAAATGGTATAATGAACAGCAGTTTTTTGCACTTTGCTATTTTGTGTTTTTAGTTTTCACAAATTCCAAAGAACATTACATTAGGCGCCGTTTATTTTTGTAATTAAGAATACAATACAATTGCTCTCATCGGTTATTTGAATTAACGGTCTCTCTCAATTGTAGCAAAAGATAGCGGATATTTGCGCACCCGATTCTCTATTGAGTTCGAATGTTTAAATCACGGCTCCAGTCAATGATACCCGGTGGGGTCTTAACTATTTTAGTAACTCTTTACATAAAGTAAGCTGACAGATATCCTTTCCAATGCCTCCCAATTCCTTAAGTTCCTTACATTTACTTCCTTACATTTAATTATACATTAATAGCCGTTATTGATGGGGGGACGTCCCTGACAGCATCCTTGTATGAGGAAACGGACGTTAAACCTTAATTATTAGTATTATTATTATTATTATTATTGTCATTATTATTATTATTATTATTATTATTATTATTATTATTATTATTATTATTATTATTGAAGTCCTTATATTTAATCTTTATATTTAAATATTTACAGAATTACTTTCGTATTTGAACAATTGAAACTGCTATGCTACATGTACGTTAAGCTATGCTACGATATGCTGCTCTGTTATAGTATGCTATGCTATGTTATAGTGCTACGGTACGATATGATATGCTATGCCTATAAGCTCAAATTATATACCTAATAATAAGTTCTATCTAGCTTTTGTTTCTATTTCTTATCAAATTTATTAACTCGCTATCAAGAACTCAAGAACGACGCTCAAGAACAACGATCAAGAACTCAAGAACAACGCTCAAGAACTCAAGAACAACGCTCAAGAACTCAAGAACAACGCTCAAAAACTCAAGAACAACGCTCAAGAACTCAAGAACAACGCTCAAGAACTCAAGAACAACGCTCAAAAACTCAAGAACAACGCTCACGAACAACGCTCAAGAACAACACTCTCAAGAACTTATTCATTTGTATTGGGTGAGTCCAACTAATCTTTCCAATCATCCCTTATAGTACATTTCCAATGCATCTAGTTTCGTAATATTCTCTCTCCTTTACGTCCACGTTTCTCATAGATATTCACATACAGAAGTGTCCACCAAGCAATATTTCCAGAACCTTTATATTTGTGTTCTTCATTGATCTATCACTTTCATTATGACTATGTTCGATCTTCAACTTCCACAGGAAAAACACTCAAATAGATTATATGGCAGAATTACGTAGTATAATTAATTAACGTTCGACCATTGCATCGTCGAATTATATCCAATAATTATTTAACGTTTGACCATTATATCTCAAAATTATGCCTTATAACTACTTAACGTTTGACATTATATCGCAGAATTGTCTCCTATAATTACTTAAGGTTTGACCATTATATAGCAGAATTATGTTATAAATACTTTCGTATATCAACGAATCTGAGTTCTTTTTCAGGAAATTTTAGCTAGGACATCAAGACAACAGTATCTACAATTCTACAAGCACAATTGTACATGTATATCCTTGATACTGTATAATCTTCAAATTACTGATTTAATTGTTGATTTTTTACTTTGAAATAATATCAAAGATGCGGTAGCCGGTTAGCCCAGGATTGAATGAATACTTTTTATCAACATTGGAGAACTTCAACTATTATTATTGAAGTCCTTATATTTAATCTTTATATTTAAATATTTACATATCTTTATCGCTTAGTTCAGTATTCAAACAACCAGACCAATCATTTCAATATAATTTGATAATCATTTGTCGTCTTCCTATATATTTACCTTATTTTGTTTATATTTAATCTCTCACGAAAAAAGATCCGCTTTCAGAAGAATGAAAAATCAAAACGAATATTTAAAAAACGGATAGATCAATGATAATGATCTACAATTAGAAAAATTAATGTCATTGATTATAGTCATTGACATTAAGTTAAAATCATTGTAATCAATGACTATAAAATGATGGTAAAATGACTAAAAATGATTGTGAAGGATTATAAGATGGCTATATATGGTAGTGATAAGAGAGGAAAATTGATTAGCCGATTCATCTCGATAAGTGCACCAAGAATAAAGTAAATATTGACACAATATACTGTACTGTATATAATGTCTTATATTTACATGTGTCTTTCTATTATCGAATGCTCCGCCCAGCAATTCTTTCTATTTCATTTCATTTCCTATTTATTTTTAGTGCCTATCTGTGTAAACTTGATATCCTCAATCATAACCCTATACTGCTTAATTTAATATATTTCTCTTCATCTTTACGCAGACTCCAAAGTACAATATTAGTTATTATATCATCTAGATTCCATTGTTTAGGTCTTCCTCTAACCATTTTTCTTGCACATTTCACTCTATAACATCTTCAGCATCTCAAACATGTAAATCGCTCCCTCTCTTATCAAATTTATCATAAACTTAATTTTTCATTTCTTATCGTATATATAAGCTCTATGACTAAATGTGTGCATGGACTTTTTTTTTTTTTTTTTCGTTTATAATTTTTCAGACATTATTCAATAATGTTTAAATGGAAACGGGGGAATGACTCTTTGTTAGATGAGAGGTTTATCACATCCCCTATGGATATCTGAAAGAAAAGGTAATCAAGTTAATAATTATCGATTATTTGATAAATATACTTCTCTCTATAGTGTTCTGCCAAGTGGTAGGTCCAAGGTATATATTCCTGTTCAGAGTCTGCTTTCACGCTACATAAAATATTCTCTGCGGATCACAAAGTTATTCGCTTCACAAAAGACTATACCTTGACGATATCTTAATATACAAAAGTATATTAAATTGTCGAATACGGCACTTTAGTATACGGCCTATAGCTTGAGAATAAAGGCTACTGATGTGGTTTCCAATAGTCAACTTCAGATTTTGCCCAGTTGACTCTTAAGACACAAGCAGTTAATGGTTGGTATATAAAACGATATCTCGGGCGTAATACGGAAGCTATAATCTTATAATCTGATATCCATGACACTACTTCATCATCATCATCATCCATTTAATCCCAGTTTAACTAGGGTCGGGATACAAATGGATTGTCTAAAATCCTCTCTGTCCTACACCACACCACCAGCCAATCCCCTATTGGAGACTTTTCCATTCGTTTAAATTTTGTAACAATTTCTGGAGCCTAGGCGCTCACCAACCGAATGCCCCTTCTGACGATTGTATTGGTCTTAGTGCTTTAATCGCCTTCTACGACACGTGCAGTCACCGGTTGGTCAATTCTTCAAACAACCCGAACACAACACGGGGTATCCATGATGCCATGCCATACAGGCCTATAACCGTATAAAACCTCAGCAGTTAGTGCAAGAGCGCAACCAGTCTAGAGATGACTTAGCATGATAAAATAGACATTAAATCAGACAAAAATTCTAGAGAGGCTCAAAATATTGTCACTTTTATCCTCAGTTTCTCAAGTGAGGTCTCACTGAACCGTATCCCAATAGCAATAACACACACCCATACCCTATATTACAGTTAGGGGTTTAGGCAGATAAGAAATGTTGCTGAGGGCATAATTTATCCGTGGTAGGCACGATTATATCTTGACATGGCACGATTATGGCTGTGCAAGGGGAGGGTTGCGGGGAGGGGGCTACTGCAGCCTTTCAACGAAAGGAAGATTTTTTTGAATATAATCAGAAAACCGGTGGATTTTCAGAGAATCTTGTAATAAATATACGAAATTATATTTCTGTGAATTTATCATTAATAAATATTTTATTTATTTATCATCTTATTCATCATCATAGCTGTCCAATAAGCATAAAATAGTCATGAGTGCAGTCCCACATCCAACTATGATGTTATATAAATGATAATAAAGTAGTGTCTAACCAGAATGAACGTAGAAAATCATGAATTTAAACTTTTTAAATTTGCATTAAAAGGAAACATTTGTAATTTTTCAAAAATCATGACAAACCGAGCGCAAACTGTACGAAACCTCAATTAAATAATTAATATAGAATTACATCTATATACTATATTGTCATTGCGTACTTTAGGCCTATATGCTGCAAATAAAGAAAATTACATCTTAGATGTATTGCTGGAACTTAATAAAGCAATCAAGCAACTATGATGCCTGTAATAAAGCACAAAACTGAATGAAAAGTAGATTGAATAATCTACCGACTCAAAGACTCCCAGTCAGATAGAGCCTTAATTACCCTTAATTACATGTTAATTGATAAGCTAATTATCGTAACATACTTTTGAAGTAAACCTAACGTCGACTTCAAATTAAGATCGATGACCTTAATGTGCATTATATTAATTCAATTACAGTGTAACAAATTACAGTCTAATCAACTTTCATTCCGGCAGATATTGTACCCAATTTTAAGATAGATAGTGTCTCGATTTAACTTTTATTTGACTTAATCAGCCCATTCCTATTCCCCCCTCCCCTACAAAACCTCCGAGCCAGGGCTGGTTGCGGCACTGGCTGGTGCTGTTGTTGTTTTCGTCTGCGCTTATTAAAAATCCATTTCTTATTACTCATCTTTTACTTATCAGTCATCTCATATCACTTATATTCTATCTCTCGTGAAGATTCTTTATAGATTATTGAATATGATTTAAGTGGACTTCATAGTGCCCTAACTTGTCTGTGAGGTCAGAACTATGGAAAGTATGTAAATTAACATTCATTTGGACGTTAGAAATATTAAATAATATGCAATCAATAATAATTTTATAAAATTATTATTTTTACAAATATATTACAATTAATCTTTTTCCCCGTGCTGTGTCCGGGTTGTTTGAAGAATTGACCAACCGATGACTTCACGTGTCGTAGAATGTGACAAAAGCACTAAGATCCATACCAACGTCAGAAAGGGCATTTGTTTGGTTAGCGCCTAGGCTCCAGAACTTGCTACAAAAATTTAAACGAATGGAAAATTTTTAAATAGGGGATTGGCTGGTGGTGTGGTGTAGGACAGAGAGGATTTGAGACAGTCAAAAATTTGCATCCCGACCCTGGTTGAACTGGGATTCAAGGGAGGATGATGATGATGATGATTAAAATTAGTCCATCAAGATTTGTCGCAATTTAGCCGAACACAACAAAGAGAGAGAGAGAGAGAGAGAGAGATACAGACAGAGAGACAGAGACAGAGACAAAGACAGAGACAGAAAGAGACAGAGAGAGAGAAATAATGGCTATTTGTATGATCTTGTATGATCTGATATTGCCGTTTCAGTACTTAATTATGAATTTGACAGTTTCCAGACTCTAGTGCGGCTAACACAGATAATAAAAATTATCTGTGATAATTACCTCTAGATTATCTAGATAATTATCATAAATAGTCAATATACAATGTTTTAGTTAAATTAATTAGGTCTACTGCTAAACGAATGTTGAACAAGCTACTGATATAATCATATACGGAGATTTATAAACTTTTTTTATTCGCCGCGAGATAAAATTTATAACGTCTACTCTACATGTATGTCTATGTTTTTTTCTGTTTCATATGGTTTATTTCGTTCATCTTAGCACAGATGTCGTTCTTGTTCATAATGTGCCATTTCATTCATATGATGTAGATGTAGTAAATTGTCTAAACCTAGAAATTGTGTAAACGTAGAAAATTTTCGAAATGCAGAAAAAATTTAAATGTAGAAAAATTGTCTAAATGTTTAACAGAAAAATTGTCTAATGTAGAAAATTAGTTGTAGAACTTTTTTGACTTATTTCTATTTGCTGTCACACTGAACCGCACCAAACGTTTTCGTGTGTTAAGTAGAAATTAAACATGCATGTTTATAGTTACACAGCAATACTAAAATCTAAGTTTAACGTCTGTTTCAGTATCACAAGGTATACTGACCGAGGCGGTCCGGCTGAGAATCGAACCGACTACCCCCACCTTCTCAGCCAAGTGTGTTATCAATATCGGTCTATCCAGCTAGTTCTTAATTTTATAGTCATCTCATTTCTTTCCGAATGCCTCCACTTTTGGCCTTAGATTAGACATTTCTTAGTAATTCTTTCTAAGTTTTGCATATTGTATGATAACATAAGCTTCCAACTCTTCAGTCGATTTAGAGCTACTTTGTTTCTGCCTTTGTTTATTTTGTCTACTTCAGCCGTCAGAACGGTCCTAATTTTTTTCTTTATTTAACTATCAGACGGTTTTAATTTTTTACTATTTTAAGCTGTAGACAGAGATAAAAAATAAACATGAACATTTACAGCGGTTTTTAAAAGTAGCAAGCAAACATCTAGACTACTAGAGCCGGAAACCTTGTTTAAAGTAAAGTATATTAAACACTCATTATAGTGAAATGATGAACTATGTTGATATCTATCACCTTTAAATACCACTTGTTTAAACCACTGAGCAATTTAGATATTTTACTGTATAGGCCTAACCAGCAGGAAATGTCCGAGATTTTACTCTCATATCAGCGCGGCTGAGATTCGAACCCACGAGGATTCGATTCACCTCAGCTTCTATCATTAAAAGGTCATGACGCTACCACTACGCTATTAAAAATGTACTACAGTATTCACAATTAGGCCTATTGTGCCAAAGATATTATCATTTCTTTTAATCGGATGGTTTTGGCTATTAGAAATTAGAACCAATATAATATTATGTAAGTTCTAACGCTACTTTAGGTCAATCCAATGGTTTCACGAATGTTAGAAATATATAACAGCTTTCACTTCACTCATGTAGCCGGCAAGCGTTCCATATCCGAAAATATTATTGATTAAGAATTTCGTTAGAATCTACAAGTTACAAATTCAAGTTTTTGTAAACCTTCTGCTTAACCAGCTGGAATCACAAAAATAAGTGCCGTAAAAATAGAGTTGTAACAGTCAAAAATAGGAGAAAAATAAGTGCCGTAAAAATAGAGTTGTAACAGTCAAAAATAGGAGAAAAATAAGTGCCGTAAAAATAGAGTTGTAACAGCCAAAAATAGGAGAAAAATAAGTGCCGTAAAAATAGAGTTGTAACAGCCAAAAATAGGAGAAAAATAAGCCCGTTATGGCAGTTCAAATAAACAAAAATTAAGACCGCTCTCTGAAAGTTATAAATACATAATTTTAATTAATATATAATATGTGTAATAAGTAATTATATAATAAGTAATAATTAATTAATTAAGTAATTAATTAATTATTATATAATTAATTAATTAAGTAATTCTATAATTAATTAATTAATTAATCATACAATTAATTAATTATATAATAAGTAATCTTATAATAATATATAATATTTGTTATAAGTACAAAATTGTAATGTTTGAAAGTTAAAAGTACAGCAAGAGCTGGAATGCAAAAATATTGCGACATTCTTCTTCTCTCTTCTTTTCTCTGCGTAACGTCACTTTGTGGACACCAGAGCAGTCTCTTTTACCCTCTGCCTCCACTGAAACCGGTCCTGGGCAAGATCATAGACATCACTCTTTGCTAGGTTATATTTAGTGTCTATTTATTTTATATCTTTTTATATTTTTTAATTGAAGTATATTTATTTTCCATACCTAGTTTCATTTTATTATTTGTTATTCTATAATTTAGAGCTTTTCTTACTAGAGTATTTTCATCCAATCTTAGTATATGTCCTATCCAACTGAGTCTTTTGAATTTTATTAATTCACTCCGTGGTTTCTCTTGTATTCTGTCATATAGGTCCGTATTACTAATTATGTGTGGATATTTTGTATTTAAAATGATTCTCAATCGTTTTCTTTGAAATAGCCTATATCTATATTACTTTCCATGGTTTTAGTTATTATCCATAACTAGTATATATAAAACTAGTATATATAAAGATAAATTATATATATATAGCCTATATATATATATATATATATATATATATACAGTATATATATATATATATATATATATATATATATATATATTATATATATATTATATATATATATATTATATATATATATATATATAATATGTATATATATATTAATATTTTAATTCTTCTTTTAAGCTTAATTTTTTATTTCTTAGTTTAGATTTATATTCATTAAATGCCATCATTGTTAATTTTTTTTCTTTGATTTAAATCTTTTTCTGATTCTAGCATACTACCTGAGTATTTAGTATTTTGCCATTGCATATCATCTATTGTGTTTGGTATAATTATTTTCTCTGTTTTATCTTTATTTATCTGTAAATCTCTCCTTTTTAACCTATTTTCTACATATTATATTAGTTCATCAGATTTGTTATTTCCAAAAATAATCCATCCTATATCATCGGCAAACTAGCTATTGCGACATAGCTAGCAATATTCATATTACTCGCCAGATGTCAAAAGTTGACTGAACGAAGTAAACCCGTGGTGACATCTTGCAATCAATATATATTCAAAGCCACAAGAATTTTGATGCTCAATTCGTGTATATATATATATATATATATATATATATATAATATATATATATATATATATATATATACTTAACTACCACAATATACATATTTAATCCAGGTAAAACATTAAACAGTTGCATTTACAAAAAAGCAACGTAATTAATTTAATAATTATTATCATTATGTAGCTTATTTGTTGTTGTATTTGTGTTGTATTTGTATTTGCGTTTATTGTATTAATAATTATGTATTTATTAATTTGTTAACATAATTGTATTCTAAAATGGTTAAAAATTGTATTTCATTTACTTATCAAATGATGATAAACATATGTCTTCATTTACATTTAATATAGGCTATGTCTTGATAGAATATATAGAGAGGATTTATTATACTTGTAGGATATACTACATTGCAGTTGCCTTCCGCAAAGCAATTAAGTTTATGATTTGCTCGGTGGCGCCTTCATTGAATAAAATAATATAAAGGGTGATTTTTTCAAAATAAACACGTTTTAAAAAGGTCTATAGCATACAAAAACAATATACTAGAGCTTTATTAGTAGTAAAAATCAATAGATAGAGTATTACGATAATTGTCGATACCAGACGAACAGAGCAGGACGCAATTATATGAGCAGGTGTATATTGACGCATTGTTCGTACTATTGACGTATAAATCACAAAACTAACCACTAATAAACCATAACCTAATACCTAAACCTAGCCCTATACCTGAACCCTAAAACGAACCATAACTTTTAAAAATTAAAAATTAAAACTTTTTTACTTTTCATTTAAAAATACAACATATTTTTAAAACTTAACTTTAAAACTTAAAACTTACCGTAGAAAACTAAGGAAACTAAATAACTGCGTTAGAGGTAGTAACGCGAGCAACAAGTCTCTGTCAATCTTTCGACTTTTGGATTTGTGTAAGAACTAGTTAATTAAAGATTTGGTAGCTTCCTTAATGCTCAAAATGAATAGTAATAAGACAGAAATAGATACATTTATAATTGTATACGCTCACTAGATCTAATTTCAGAGTCTATACATTCAGTGAATAATTTCGAATATCACCGCTGTAAATTTTAAATTTTGAAGAAATAACAACCTATAGAGTGAATTATTTGTCAGTAGTCTGAACTATAGTCAAGATTAAAACTATCTGAGATCAAAATAATACCAGACCCCTTGAGACTTAGACCAAGACCATGACCAATGCCGAAACCTTCGAAACCATGTCAAAACCAAGACCAAACCTAAGACAAAGATTCGATACGAAGACCAAGACCGGCAAATTCCGGTCTCGAGACCAAGACCAGGTCTCTAAGGTTACAAGTCTGCAAATAGTTTTAACTAGTTTCGATTATATAGCACATAGCAGCTTAAATGACAAGTTCATAGCAGCTTCAATAATAAGTAAATAGCAGCTTCAATGACACGCACATAGCAGCTTCAATGACAAGCGCATAGCATCTTCAATGACAAGCACATAGCATCTTCAATGACTAGCACATATCAGCTTCAATGACAAGCACATAGCAGCTTCAATGACAAGCACATAGCAGCTTCAATGACTAGCACATATCAGCTTCAATGACAAGCACATAGCAGCTTCAATGACTAGCACATATCAGCTTCAATGACAAGCACATAGCAGCTTCAATGACAAGCACATAGCAGCTTCAATGACAAGCACATAGCAGCTTCAATGACAATTATATTACTGCAATACGCATTGAGACTGTACTAGAATTCTGAAATTTTAAATTAAAACATATAACTGTGTCGTAGGTAAACAAGGCTTGTTGTATAACATCCGTGTTACTGTTTCCGTTATTCTTAATTAGTACTTTATACAATCGGAGAAGGAAGAATAAAAATACATACATGTACATACATGCAAGTACATACACACATACATTACTTCGACGACATGCTTGTAGCCTGAAAACTCTGAATATCAGAGAGAGAGAGAGAGAGAGTGAGTGAGAGAGAGAGTGAGTGAGTGAGTGAGTGAGTGAGTGAGTGAGTGAGTGAGTGTGTGAGTGAGTGAGTGAGTGAGTGAGTGAGTGAGTGAGTGAGTGAGTGAGTGAGTGAGTGAGTGAGTGAGTGAGTGAGAGATAGAGAGAGAGAGAGAGAGAAAGAAAGAAAGAAAGAAAGAAAGAAAGAAAAAAAAGAAAAAAAGAAAGAAAGAAAGAAAGAAAAAATAGAAGAACGAATATGACGAGAAAGGTAGTTGGTTAGATTGCGCCTTGGATCACAATAAGTCATTTGAAAATAGTTCAGTTTTGTAATACTAGGCAATGGTTCAGTGCATGGATCACATAACAATCGCGTGTAAAATGCGACTAAGTTATCGATTAGAAAGAGCTTTGATACATCATCATTATCATTAACATCATCATTATCAGTAACATCATCATTATCATTAACATCATCATTATCATTAACATCATCATTATCATTAACATCATCATTATCATTAACCGTCACTGACATCGCTTTCGAGTGAGGAAACTGACGTTAACCTTAGCTTTACCAGCTTTATTATTATCCTCATCATTATCATCGTCATTATCATTGTCATCATCATCATCATTACCATTAAAAAGTAAAACACGCATTGCAGTGAAATGATCAACTACGTTGATATCTATAACTTTTAACAGCACATGTTTAAACTGTTTTGCAATTCAAAACCATTTTCCGTGTAACCAAGTCAGTGAATGTCCTAGACTTTACTCTCAGCACAGCGCAGCTGGGATTCGAACCAACGAGGGTTCAATTCACCATTGAATCTATCATTTAAAATTTCATGACTTTACCCCTAAGCTATTAAGACATTATCATCATCGTTATCGTTTACTTACCTCGTGCATAGAGTCAATCATTTGTTGTAATCCGAGTCAATCATTTGTTGTAATTCCGAGTCAATCATTTGTTGTAATTCCGAGTCAATCATTTGTTGTAATCCGAGCATTACAGGCTTATCCGACGAGATTCTTACTCCAAAAGCTAAAATCGAAGAGAGTGAATATTGACGCTTCCAGATCCATGATTCGCATGCAGGTATATATATCTTGCTAAACTTCATATAACAATCTGACCACTGTCGCAAAATACTTTAGAATTTGACCTATGCATGCTTGTAAACTATGCTAAAAGTAACCTTTGTTACTTTTAAAAGTTACTGAGTGTCTTTCTTTCACTGTTTATTCTCACGTCAGTAGTGAGTCCACTGGGGAGCTCAGGGGAACCGCCACCAACTTAGACCCTCCGCTAAGAATTGCACTCTTTAGCTTCTCTCCCAGAGAAGTTGGCCTAATGGACGTTGGTCAAAATTGAGAAATTTGTTCATTATATGCTTGAAACTTTGGCAGCAAGCGTAGTAATAATATGTAATATTAACTGAATTTTCATAGTAACATGATTTTGTAAATATGTAAGAGTCAAAATGGTATAGAACTAAATAAAAAATTAAACTCAGTCCCAGAAAAGGCTTGAGTATAAGTAAAAATGTAGACACTGTCGCAACAAATTCATTTGATAAAGTTCAGTCATCAGAACTTTATACAACCGAAAGTAACTAGAGTCTGGCTTGAGTGTTATCTGACATCTGTGTCGACAGCTCTACTCAACACAGATCAATCAATCAATCAATAAGGATTTAACTTTCGGTTTCTCGCCATAAGGCAATGTCTCTTACGGATAAGTATCCCACTCAAAAAGCTCTCACAGACACGCATACCGCTAAAAATATGTACACATTTATGACTTCATCATGTAACTGGGATTCAAGGGAAGATGATGATGATGAATGTAATAAATATGATATATATATATATATATATATATATATATATATATATATATATATAGACAGAGAGAGAGAGAGAGAGAGAGAGAAAGAGAGAGACAGCGAGAGAGAATACTACTTTAATTCTCATTAGAACAATTTGTGATATAGATTACGAGCCAAGGGGAAACAAACATTGAAATCTTCTCCCATAGGTCTTCAAGCAAAGTTGCACTTTGTTATAGGACGCGAAGTGAAAGCGAAATTTTACACTTACTTATGAAAACCAGGTACGAACTTACATCATTCTCTTAATTCACACTCTCAATCTAGCTCCCTCTCTCTCTCTCTCTCTCTCTCTTCTCTCTCTCTCTCACTCTCTCCTCTCACTCTCTCTATCTGTTTGACTAACACACTCACATTCTCTCCTCTTTCTTTCTCTCTCTCTCTCTCTCTCTCTCTCTCTCTCTCTCTCTCTCTACCTGTTTGCCTAACACACTCAAATTCTCCTCATCTCATTATCTCTCTATCTGTATGCCTAGCACACTCAAATTCTCTCTCATCTCTCTCTATATGTTTGCCTAGCACACTCAAATTCTCTCCTCTCTCTCTCTCTCTCTCTCTCTCTCTCTCTCTCTGTTTGCCTTACACACTCAAGACTTAATTAATCATTCAAGAGCCAAACGTCATCTGTTTCCAATCCGCACCGAACTTTTCACCAAGAGCTCTGCATGCAGAAGTGTGTTTAATTTAAGTTTCAATTTTAGAAATAATACTGGACTGAACTCTGAAGGTTGTATGAACATTTGGCGAAGAATGTAGCCTGAGCTCTTTTGCGCCATCGACAAAAATCTCTTTTATCGATCAGTTCACATTGTTTGAAATTTTTCATATAATTTTATTGATAACTGAATTATTTTTTCTAAAATCACATTTGTTTGATTAAACATTTTACACAACTGCATCACAGTTCATTGCATTACTCAGATTGTGCAGATGTATTAAGAGAAGAGAGATAAATATCGTTAGCATTGCCCATGTTACCGTTAACTATAGGCGACTACTGAATATGACTTCGACGTCGACGAGACTATCTCTGACTTTGACTATCAGGTTGTAACTTGTAATACTGCCAATACATTGGTGTGAAATAATAAAGATACCAATATTTCAGGAAATTTCTACTAAAATTTTATAGTCTTTGGTTTTTTATTTATTACCGTGTTTTCCTTACTTGTATAACTTGCGAGCTCTCTTAGAGCATAACTATAGGCATTAGGCCGAGATCTAACAACAGGGTTCTAATGGTTGAGGACCCAAAGTAAGTCTAGCCAAAATCAAGACCTCTCTATAAGCAATACTGTTATTTAGAGCTAAATTCTATATTTTATAAACAAAAATATAAATTATACATTAGGCTATATACACGTATGTATAATACTATTTAATAATTATTTATTATAAATTAATAAATAATTATTTTTTCTCTTTGACTTTTCCTATCCACTAAACGTCCATGACCTGAGAGCAACACATAAACCTACATTCCACTAGTACCCTCCTTCGACTGATTACCAGGATTTTGGCTACCACCGTTTATGGAGCCCTCACTCTGCTCATCAGTTTTAATTTGGTTCCACAGTGCGCAATGCTGTCATAGACAACAGTAGCACTCTAATCTTATTGTGGTTGTTGTTGTTATACATTTTATTAAATTTATAGCCTTAGTCTTGCGACATACAGTTGCAGACAAATTTTGAACCCCTACCGATTAGAGTCAAATCTCATTTCAAAAAGTCACATCATACCACCTCATCCCAACCCTAAAAGATGTCCCGAGCTGTAGCGTGAGTGCCCCTAAATGTGGGTTGGGGAGATATCCTGAAAATCGGACTCAATTGTTGGATTTGACTCTAAGCTTTGATGTTTCAAAACTAGCATATTACGGTAGTTCTGACTGTAAATTAAGTATACTATAGAAAGAAATCGTAAAATTATTGCAAACATTAGTAGAGCAAATGCAGAATTATACAGAGCCGTTTCAATCGCCAACAGAATCTCTACCTAACTCTTTTCAACAGCAACTTGTAACATAGCCAAAAAGCAACATTACTGAAATTTTAAAATCCAATGCATGCTGTCATTCTTTAGCCGGAACTCAGTGTTTATAAAGCGCTACTAGGCCTACTGACAGATAAGTTTTTAAAATAGAGTAGAACGCTTATGCAGTGTCAGTAGTTCTCTATCGTCATAAAGATAATAACAGAATGAGAGTTCTTTTGTAATACCCAACAACTAACATTTGCCTGATAAGGGAAAATTCACACCATAATAATGTCTAACAGGTGATTCATGTTGAACATAAAACAATCGTCATGAATAACGTTAATAATATCGTGTTGCATGTATATACACATGCAGCCTACAAATAGCAGCTTCTTCAGTGATCTACAATTTGCAATTAGTACAGATTGGTGAATATTTTAAATTTTAATTTTAAGCTTAAATTTTCAATTTTTTTAAATTATCATAGTCATTTAACATTTTTCCAAAATTATCAGAGAAAATGGTGACTTAGACGCCTGTGGAAGATCAAAGGACATTAAGTTAATAAAAATTAATATTTGAAATATTCTAGACACATGCAGAAAAGAGCGATCTTCTAGTATTTTAATAATTCTTAATGGAGTAAGTTAATATTAGGCCTACATAATATAATATAACATTACAGAGTCAGGAAGCAATTATATGCTTGTTTAAGACTCATCAGGCTCTTAACTAAAACCAATTAATATAAATCAAATCATACAGTCTTAATGTCAGCATGCCCAATTTATACATAGGCCTTGCCAGCATGCCCAATTTATACATAGGCCTCAGGGTTATACATAGGCAAGGCCTATGTATAACCCTGAACATGCACTTAGCATCTAATTTACATGTTCTTATGTTTATCATATTTATTTTTAAAAGCATTCACTGATTCTGCTTCCACAACTTCGCTTGGCAAACTATTCCAAGCATTTATAACTCTCTGAGTAAAGAAAAATTTCCTTAAATCTAGTCTACTTCTAAATTTACTAAGTTTATAAATATGTCCCCTTGTGTTTCTCTTGTTTGATAAATTAAACCAAATACTATGGTTAACTTTGCTGAAGCCTTTGAGTATCTTAAAAACTCCTATTAAATCTCCTCTAGTTCTTCTCTCACTTAAAGAGGTTAATCCTATGAATTTTAATCTATTCTCATAACTAAGTTTTTGACAGTCAAATACCAACCTTGTTGCTCTGGCTTGTACTCTTTCTAATTTATCGATATCTTTCTTAAGATATGGGCACCAAGCCTGAACGCAGTATTCAAGTTTGGGCCGTACAAGAGCTTTATATAGACTTACCACAATATCTTTATTTCTACATGCAATTGTTCTTTTAATCATTCTTAATACATAATTGGCACTATTTACAACTTCATTACAATTTTCACTAAATTTAAAAGAGCTATCCTCAAAGACTCCTAAATCCCTCTCACTGTTTGTGGATTTTAGTTTAATATTGTTCAATGTATACTCAATTTCTAAATTACTATTCCCTATAGGCCCTATGCCTAACTCTACATTTCTCAGCATTGAACTCCCTTAGCCAATCCGTAGACCAGTTCTATAATATTTTTGTATCATACTTTGAAATCTCAGCATCTTCAATGTTGTTTACTATCTTTGCTACTTCAGAATCATCTGCAAATTTACTAAATTTAGATACAATATCAATGTCAATGTCATTGATGTAAACCAAAAATAATAGGGGTCCCAAAACAGAGCCCTACGGCACGCTACTCTTCACTGCTGCCCATTCCGAGAACTCGTCCTCGACACACACCCTTTGTTTTCTATTACTTAACCAATTACCTATCCACTTTAAAAGTGTGTCCGTTATTCCATGTGCTTCCAACTTACTAAGTAATCTTTTATGTGGAATTATATCAAATGCTTTAGTGAAGGTCTAGATATAAGATATCAATGCTATTTTGATTATCTACTTCCTTTGTAATATATTCTAAAATATCTAGCAAATTAGTTAAACAAGAACGCCCACTAATAAACCATGCTGACTATTTCTAATTAAGTTATATTCTTCCAAGAAGCTAATTATTTTATCCTTAATAATGCTTTCAAATGTCTTACTGATTATACTTGTTAAGCTTATAGGCCTATAATTTTCTGCTTTATCCCTATTTCCCTTTTTATGTATTGGTATAACATTGGCATTCTTAAAATCTTGAGGAACCACCCCTGTTCATTGATGCTTTTAGTAGGTTTAATAGAGCTGGTGCTAATTCATCTCTTAGCTCCGAAATCAGTTTTCCATGAATCTCAACTGGACCTTGACTTTTATTGACATTTAGCGAATTAAATTTATTTATAACATCATCAATATCAAACTCAATATTAAGTAAGGAGCATTCAAAGTTACCTTTGAAGATCCTAGCCGGTACTGGCATATTAACTAAATCTTCTTCCACAAATACAGACGAAAAATATTTATTAAAATAGTTTGCAGCATCTTTATTATCTTCTATGATATTGTTATATTCATATCTTAAAGGACCAATCTTTTTAATAACCTTTTTGTTAGCATTAGCATAGGCAAAAAGACTCTTTGCATCGTTCATTATATTACGAGCTAGCTGTTTTTCAAATTCTAACTGGGCTTTTCTATTTTCTGCAACCGATTTATTAAGCGTTTTCTTATATTCACAGTACAAAGTTTCATCATTATCACTATTTTTATAATTGTTCCAAGCATCTTTTTTAGCTCTTCTTTTTCTTCTTACCTCTTTAGTAACCCACTTGCATCTATCTTAATTTTGGGCTTTTAATTTAATATTACGTTTTGCTTAATTAAAAACTAATTGCAGCCGAAATCTTGTACACGTATACATTAATTAAATCGACATTATACTTATTGCATAGCCTAAATACATATTTTAAAACTATACTGTTTCACATTATAGCGCCTGAGGCACAACTGATTTATTTTCTGTAGCCTACGTCTTGTCATTAAACATTATAAAAGCTTTTTCGAGTAAATCTTTCACCATAGATATTGGGTTTTGGCTTCAACCATGGATATTGTTTTTCGATTGTTTCCAGAAAAGCGAGGTATAGGCTAAACGAAAACGAAAGTATTCAACTAAACGAAAACGAAAGTATTCAACTAAACGAAATGCGAATGACAACGAAATTATTTAATAACATCGCGACAACTGCGCGTTACGCTGTTGAATACTTTCGTTTTCCTGAAAACAATCGAGTAATCGTGCTCTATTTACACACTTTATGTACAGAGAGCAAACCAATTCTAGAGTTCTTAGATCTGTATCAGGCAGTGATGTATGGTGCTGAATGCTGGCCACTAAACACACAGCACACTACAAACTACTACAAATAGAACAGGACAAGACAGAGCTTGTGACAGGGATGAGAACATTAATTTCGTCCAATTTATGGTATAACTACTAGCGATAGAATGGAAACTGAATATGCTAGAAAGAATTTGAGTATTGAGAGGATTAGACGCTCTTTCCCACCTTGCAATACTCGCAAACTTAGGTCAATAAGCATATGAGTTCATTTATCAAATCTGTCTATACCCGTCTTCATAGGGAAGTCTAGCTCTGCTTTTAATTGAGCACAAGCAGATGTTGTTTTCCTTAAGATTTATTCCAAAACTCACTCAGGTGATGTTTGGCAGTCATGTGCTGCTGTGCTTGTTGTGCATCAAGTTCCCCTATATATCAGAAAGCCTATATAATGCAGGAGTCTTACACTTAGTGAAGACACGATACACTTAAGTGAAGACTCGCTACACTTAAGTGAAGACTCGCTACACTTATGTGAAGATTCACTACACTTAAGTAAAGATTCACTACACTTAAGTGAAGACTCGCTACACTTAAGTGAAGACTCACTACTCTTAGTGAAGACTCGCTACACTTAAGTGAAGACTCGCTACAATTAAGTGAAAACCCGCTAAACTAACGTGAAGACTCGCTACACTTAAGTGAAGACTCGCTACACTTAAGTGAAGACTCGCTACACTTAAGTAAAGATTCGCTACACTTAAGTAAAGATTCACTACACTTAAGTGAAGACCCGCTACACCTAAGTGAAGACCCACTACACCTAAGTGAAGACTCGCTACACTTAAGTGAAGACTCGCTACACTTATGTGAAGATTCACTACACTTAAGTAAAGATTCACTACACTTAAGTGAAGACCCGCTACACCTAAGTGAAGACTCGCTACACTTAAGTGAAGACTCGCTACTCTTATTGAAGGCTCGCTACACTTAAGTGAAGATTCACTACAGTTAAGTGAAGACTCGCTACACTTAAGTGAAGAATCGCTGCACTTAAGTGAAGACTCGTTACACTTGAGTGAATACTCGCTACACTTAAGTGAAGATTCACTACACCTAAGTGAAGACCCGCTACACCTAAGTGAAGACTCGCTACAGTTAAGTGAAGACTCGCTACAATTAAGTGAAGATTCACTACACCTAAGTGAAGACCCGCTACACCTAAGTGAAGACTCGCTACACTTAAGTGACTCGCTACACTTAAGTGAAGACTCGCTACACTTAAGTGAAGATTCACTACACTTAAGTGAAGACTCGCTACACTTAAGTGAAGACTCACTACTCTTAGTGAAGGCTCGCTACACTTAAGTGAAGATTCACTACAGTTAAGTGAAGACTCGCTACACTTAAGTGAAGACTCGTTACACTTAAGTGAAGACTCGTTACACTTAAGTGAAGATTCACTACACTTAAGTGAATACTCGCTATACCTAAGTGAAGACTCGCTACACTTAAGTGAAGACTCGCTACAATTAAGTGAAAACCCGCTAAACTAACGTGAAGACTCGCTACACTTAAGTGAAGACTCGCTACACTTAAGTGAAGACTCGCTACACTTAAGTGAAGATTCGCTACACTTAAGTGAAGACTCGCTACACTTAAGTGAAGACTCGCGACACTTAAGTGAAGACTCGCTACAATTAAGTGAAAACCCGCTAAACTAACGTGAAGACTCGCTACACTTAAGTGAAGACTCGCTACACTTAAGTGAAGACTCGCTACACTTAAGTAAAGATTCGCTACACTTAAGTAAAGATTCACTACACTTAAGTGAAGACCCGCTACACCTAAGTGAAGACTCGCTACACTTAAGTGAAGACTCGCTACTCTTATTGAAGGCTCGCTACACTTAAGTGAAGATTCACTACAGTTAAGTGAAGACTCGCTACACTTAAGTGAAGAATCGCTGCACTTAAGTGAAGATTCACTACACCTAAGTGAATACTCGCTACACTTAAGTGAAGATTCACTACACCTAAGTGAAGACCCGCTACACCTAAGTGAAGACTCGCTACAGTTAAGTGAAGACTCGCTACAATTAAGTGAAGATTCACTACACCTAAGTGAAGACCCGCTACACCTAAGTGAAGACTCGCTACACTTAAGTGACTCGCTACACTTAAGTGAAGACTCGCTACACTTAAGTGAAGATTCACTACACTTAAGTGAAGACTCGCTACACTTAAGTGAAGACTCAATACTCTTAGTGAAGGCTCGCTACACTTAAGTGAAGATTCACTACAGTTAAGTGAAGACTCGCTACACTTAAGTGAAGACTCGTTACACTTAAGTGAAGACTCGTTACACTTAAGTGAAGACTCGCTACACTTAAGTGAAGACTCGCTACAATTAAGTGAAGACTCGCTACACTTAAGTGAAGACTCGCTACACTTAAGTGAAGACTACACTTAAGTGAAGACTCGCTACAATTAAGTGAAAACCCGCTAAACTAACGTGAAGACTCGCTACACTTAAGTGAAGACTCGCTACACTTAAGTGAAGACTCGCTACACTTAAGTGAAGATTCGCTACACTTAAGTAAAGATTCACTACACTTAAGTGAAGACCCGCTACACCTAAGTGAAGACCCACTACACCTAAGTGAAGACTCGCTACACTTAAGTGAAGACTCGCTACACTTATGTGAAGATTCGCTACACTTAAGTAAAGATTCACTACACTTAAGTGAAGACCCGCTACACCTAAGTGAAGACTCGCTACACTTAAGTGAAGTCTCGCTACTCTTAGTGAAGGCTCGCTACACTTAAGTGAAGATTCACTACAGTTAAGTGAAGACTCGCTACACTTAAGTGAAGAATCGCTACACTTAAGTGAAGACTCGTTACACTTGAGTGAATACTCCTACACTTAAGTGAAGATTCACTAACTAAGTGAAGACCCGCTACACCTAAGTGAAGACTTACAGTTAAGGAAGACTCGCTACAATTAAGTGAAGATTCACTACACCTAAGTGAAGACCCGCTACACTAAGTGAAGACTCGCTACACTTAAGTGAAGACTCAGCTACTCTTAGTGAAGGCTCGCTACCTTAAGTGAAGATTCACTACAGTAAGTGAAGACTCGCTACACTTAAGTGAAGAATCGCTGCACTTAAGTGAAGATTCACTACACCTAAGTGAATACTCGCTACACTTAAGTGAAGATTCACTACACCTAAGTGAAGACCCGCTACACCTAAGTGAAGACTCGCTACAGTTAAGTGAAGACTCGCTACAATTAAGTGAAGAGTCACTACACCTAAGTGAAGACCCGCTACACCTAAGTGAAGACTCGCTACACTTAAGTGACTCGCTACACTTAAGTGAAGACTCGCTACACTTAAGTGAAGATTCACTACAGTTAAGTGAAGACTCGCTACACTTAAGTGAAGACTCACTACTCTTAGTGAAGGCTCGCTACACTTAAGTGAAGATTCACTACAGTTAAGTGAAGACTCGCTACACTTAAGTGAAGACTCGTTACACTTAAGTGAAGACTCGTTACACTTAAGTGAAGATTCACTACACTTAAGTGACTCGCTATACCTAAGTGAAGACTCGCTACACTTAAGTGAAGACTCGCTACACTTAAGTGAAGACTCGCTACAATTAAGTGAAGACTCGCTACACTTAAGTGAAGACTCGCTACACTTAAGTGAAGACTCGCGACACTTAAGTGAAGACTCGCTACAATTAAGTGAAAACTCGCTAAACTAACGTGAAGACTCGCTACACTTAAGTGAAGACTCGCTACACTTAAGTGAAGACTCGCTACACTTAAGTGAAGACTCGCTACAGTTAAGTGAAGACTCGCTACAATTATGTGACAACTCACTAAACTTACGTGAAGACTCGCTACACTTACATGTAAGTCTACACTTACATGTAAGTCTAGACCAGTGTCTTCGCTTCTTTAATCCTGTATTATACAGAGTTGATCCGAAGCGTCGCTACGTCATTGTGAAGACATCTCTTCCGTCTTTATTAGAAGAAATTCTAAACATTCGTCATCATCCTCCCTTGAATTCCAGTTTAACGAGGGTCGGGATGCGAACAGACTGTCTCAAATCCTCTCTGTTCTACACCACACCACCAGCCAATGCCCTATATGGGACTTTTACATTCTTTTAAATTTTATAGCAATTTCTGTAGCCTCGGCGCTCACCAACTGAATGCCCTTTCTGACGTTGGTATAGATATTAGTGCTTTAGTCGCCTTCCACGACACCTGTAGTCACCGTTTGGTCAATTCCTCCAACAACCCGAACACAACACGGGGAACCTGGACACAACACAGGGAACCCGGACACAACACGGAGAACCCGGATAAAATACATGGAAGAAGAAATTCAAAGCAATTCGTTTCTATGCAGTTTCTAACCAATTAATGGAAGATTGATCAATATGCCGTGCCACTTACAAGAGACCAGTTATTAAACCTGGGTAGAATCGAATTGTTTAGAAGGAATTCTAGATAGATACTTGTAGAAGACAAGATTCTATCCAGGTATAATAACTGGTCTCTTGTAAGTGCACGGCATATTGATCAATCTTCCATTCATTGGTTAGAAACTGCAAATTGGTTAGAAACTGCAAACCGTTATTACTACAGTACTAATTAGCTACAATTAGTAATTATATAGCTAATTATGGCATCCTCGTGTTGAGTCCGGGGTGTTTGAAGAATAGACCAACCGGTGACTGCACGTGTCGGAGAAGGACACTTAAGCACTAAGATCAAACCAACATCAGAAAGGGCATTCAGTTGGTGAGCGCCTAGACTCCAGAAATTGCTTCAAAAATTTCTAATCCACAATGAAAGAGATTTTGATATGGTATGGGACAGAGCGTAGTGGAGGTTTATTCATATCCCAATCCTGGTTGAACTGAGATTAAATGGAAGATGATGATAATGATGATGATGATAATGCTGATGATGATGAAGCAGATGATGATGATGATGACGATGATGATGAAGATGATGATGATGATAGCTAATTATAGAGATGATAGAGACCAGGCTGCTGCTGGGAGGATATGAGGTAGGGACCGCTGACGCCCTCGTTCAGGTCGACCGTTCTCCTGCCCGCAGAACCCCGTGTTGAGCCTGCGCTCGTCTGTCGATCTGTCCAATCAACCAATTAATCAGTCAATCAATCAATCAAATACAATTCGTTGATGGGATTCAGCGCTGCAGTGGCATTTAGCATAGAGCGGCGCTTTGTAAATACACTTATTATTATTATTTACATATTATTTTAATGTAGATATACTTATTATTATTAATTATCACTATTATTATTATTATAATTATTACTATTATTACTATTGCTCAGATTGACCTTAATGATGTTGTTTGATTGCAGAGTTCTCCAATCAATCAATCAAATGAGATCCAACTGCTTGGAGGGCGCAGAAATCGAACACTCTCAAGCTGAGCAATTAATTAAGCGATTAAATTAGATCTATCCAATCAATCAATCAATTAGATCCAACTAATTGATTGCTCAGATTACCGCGTTTGACTGCAGAGTTCTCCAATCAAATCGATATAACTGAAGTCAAACAATGTCTGCATGCAATCCTTAATCACGTGCCTTTTATACAGAACTCGGAAGAACTCAATCACTCAGTCAAAGAGTCTCGTCTCATTAAAGAGTGGACAATTAGAATACGTA
This sequence comes from Enchytraeus crypticus, assembly GCA_905160935.1. Classification (NCBI taxonomy): domain Eukaryota; kingdom Metazoa; phylum Annelida; class Clitellata; order Enchytraeida; family Enchytraeidae; genus Enchytraeus; species Enchytraeus crypticus. The sequence goes on along the minus strand of CAJHZI010000301.1, from coordinate 161,578 downwards.
TCATCATCGTGAAATCAATCTCGCAATTTGTGCAAAAAAATCCAGATGCGATACAGCGATAGCATTCCTTAAATTGTTCGACAGCGGAACAGTAGAAGCAGGTTACAAATCCAACGATATCCCCCATCACTGACATGCTATCGAGCATGTCAATGAACCTATTTCAAACTTACAGCTTTTAAGGTTGAGCGCGTAGTAAACAGCCTAACTTCTCTAGGCTATGAAATATTTTATTATTATATTTTTATATTTATTGCTCCAGCGTAACAGACAGTACAACATTCCAAACAAAGCAAGTAAACCAACATGGAACAATGTGTCAGCATTAAGAGTTGACTAACTCTCCATATATAATAGTGACACGTTGTAAGTTAATTTATCCAAGTAATAATGAAGAAGATTTAATGATACAGAGAGTCGAGCCGCCTACCCGAATCGGAATGCTCCTGACGCCTTTGTCCACTCCTCACTCTACCACTCGATACTCTCTACACAAACAGTTACACACGCACATATTTACTCGATTCTTTATTGGACATTTAGCGCTACTGTGACACTTAACACTAGAACAACAATAATATAATAATAATTAAAGAATGATTACACTTGAAAAAAGTTTGAATATCTCAGGCTACTGTTAATATTTTCCAATCAAAAGTTTACCAATTACTAAGGGACTAATTTCTGATGGGGTGGCCAATTTTCATCCATTTTGATACATAGATTGGCCCGTAATGCAAGTTTCAGCAGAGCAACCCACCATTTTTTTAATGTACTGTAAATATAAATTATATTTATTTCATTTTTATTTTGGCCCCGAAAAGGTCCGTTGTAGTGGTTCAGGAAGAACCAGTTGTATCTGCTAGCATTACTAACTATTTGATATGCTTTCCTCCCGCTACTACGCAGGACTGCAGTCGCATTCGGAACGCTAAGACAGCCTTGTTGATTCCAGCTTGGGGCACTCTCTCCCAGATCGATTGTAGAACTTCCTGCAGTTCTGTATTGTTTTAGGCTTCGACTGGTGTTTCTGATAGAGATGCAGTATGGTTCCACAGATTTTATAATCCAGAGGATTTAGATCGGGAGAGTTTGGAGGCCATTCATTCTTCTTACTTCACGCAATCAGGGCCGGGTGACTCTGTGCGCTGTTTCTACTGTGACGGTGGACTAAAGAACTTCAAACCTAATGATAATCCATGGCAGGAACATGTGCTACGGTGGTTAATTTTAATAACACAGATAAATCCTGCAACTGATGCAACTGGTAGCATCGATAGCAATTACAGCATCAACTATGACAACAACTACAACATCAGCTGCAGCAGCTGTGGCAGCAGCGACAGCAACAGCTGCAGCCACAGCTGCTGCTGTCTCTACAGCTAATCAGAATTATCCCTTGGACCCCCGTGCCCTGAAGGCCAGACTAAAGACGCCCCTGATACAGAGATTGATCGGCATGGGTTACAGAAGAGATCATATCAGGGTTGTACTGGAGAGAAGATTGACCAGCACTGATAATATTGTTTATCATCAGCACTGATAATATTGTATATCATCAGCACTGATAATGTTGTTTATCATCAGCACTGATAATGTTGTATATCATCAACACTGATAATATTGTTTATCATCAGCACTGATAATGTTGTTTATCATCAGCACTGATAATATTGTATATCATCAGCACTGATAATATTGTATATCATCAGCACTGATAATGTTGATAATTATGAGCACTGATAGTATTGTTTATCATCAACATTGATTATGTTGCTTATCATCAGCACTTATAATGTTGTTTATCATCAGCACTGATAATATTGTATATCATCAGCACTGATAATGTTGATAATTATGAGCACTGATAGTGTTGTTTATCATCAACATTGATTATGTTGTTTATCATCAGCACTGATAATGTTGTTTATCATCAGCACTGATAATATTGTATATCATCAGCACTGATAATGTTGATAATTATGAGCACTGATAGTGTTGTTTATCATCAACATTGATTATGTTGTTTATCATCAGCACTGATAATGTTGTTTATCATCAGCACTGATAATATTGTATATCATCAGCACTGATAATGTTGATAATTATGAGCACTGATAGTGTTGTTTATCATCAACATTGATTATGTTGTTTATCATCAGCACTGATAATGTTGTTTATCATCAGCACTGATAATATTGTATATCATCAGCACTGATAATGTTGATAATTATGAGCACTGATAGTGTTGTTTATCATCAACATTGATTATGTTGTTTATCATCAGCACTGATAATGTTGTTTATCATCAGCACTGATAATATTGTATATCATCAGCACTGATAATGTCGATAATTATGAGCACTGATAGTGTTGTTTATCATCAACATTGATTATGTTGTTTATCATCAGCACTGATAATGTTATTTATCATCAGCACTGATAATATTGTATATCATCAGCACTGATAATGTTGATAATTATGAGCACTGATAGTGTTGTTTATCATCAACATTGATTATGTTGTTTATCATCAGCACTGATAATGTTGTTTATCATCAGCACTGATAATGTTGTTTATCACCAGCACTGATAATGTTGTTTATCATCAGCACTGATAATGTTGTATATCATCAGCACTGATAATGTTGATAATTATGAGCACTGATAGTGTTGTTTATCATCAACATTGATTATGTTGTTTATCATCAGCACTGATAATGTTATTTATCATCAGCACTGATAATATTGTATATCATCAGCACTGATAATGTTGATAATTATGAGCACTGATAGTGTTGTTTATCATCAACATTGATTATGTTGTTTATCATCAGCACTGATAATGTTGTTTATCATCAGCACTGATAATGTTGTTTATCATCAGCACTGATAATGTTGTTTATCATCAGCACTGATAATGTTGTTTATCATCAGCACTGATAATGTTGTTTATCATATTGGATCGATTATTAATAACAATGGATTCTTATGCTTTTAGAATTTTTTCAGTTTATGCCTTTAAAAAATGTATTCCTATTCCACTGTAATTTAAGTCCAATTTATGTATAAGTTAATTTTAATTAAAATGCTTTTGCAAAAATACGGCGTCAGTCAAAAAAGGGGCACCAAGTCTGTCAGCCAATCGACTTGCAGATCTTCCATAAGAACGTTATATCCCATTCCTTTTCGTTTACTTCATAATGCTAACAGAGTTCCATTTCAATTTTCTTGATCATTAAATTCTATTCTTTTATAATCGTGTTTGCTTAGCTTTAGTTTTTTACAATTACATTACAGCCCATTTCATTGTTCGCTCTGTGTAGATACAGTGCATTACGCGGAGAGAGATAAGTTTGTATTACGCCTACCGTTTTCCTAGCATCAGAATTGATCGCTGCAAATCAGTCCTCTAGGCACTGATGTGCAGCTTTAATTGATCAAATTAAAGTTATAATTGACTGAGTTACATCTGCAGAAGAATCATTTCCTGTTTAAAATATATATACAGTGTATATTATATATTTTAAATTAAAAAAATATATATATATATATTAAAATAAATACTTCAGTTTAACAGTATGTGAACTAGGAAACCTGCATTAGAATAAAATTATCTATTAAATAAGAAAACTGACACAATGTTACGATACGAAGTACCGATGCATAAAAATTTATTTAAAAACAAAGTTTATAATACATAGTCGTATGATCGATATTAGGCGACATTCTTAAATAATTAATCTACATGTATAGTGTTTTACGAATAACGGAAAGCAATGGTGAAACGGTAGTGCATCTTATGGAATTATAAACAGTATGTTCAAGCAAATCTTACCTGTGCTTTGATAATGGTATATATATATATATATATATATATATATATATATATATATATATATAGAGAGAGAGAGAGAGAGAGAGAGAGAGAGAGCATATAAATACATATATATATATATATATATATATATAATATATAATCTTATATAGAGAGAGAGAGAGAGAGAAGAGAGATCATATAATATATATATATATATATATATATTATATATATATATTATATATACATCTATATAATATATATATATATATATATATATATATATAGAGAGAGAGAGAGAGAGAGAGAGAGAGAGAGAGAGAGAGCATATAAATACATACATACATATATATATATATATATACATACATGTATATATATATATATATAATATTATATAGAAATTGCTTCAAAATTGTCTAATCTCGACCCTAGTTAAACTAAGATTCGAGGAAAGATGAGTACGATAATGATGATGATGTTCATGCTCTAATTTTAGAAACCTCTTTGATTCAAAAAGTAAAAAGTTAATGTTACGTCAGTTTCCTCACTAGAAAGCGGTGTCAGTGACGTGTTAGCCAATTCGTTATACTGATTACACTTATTTCTGTCCCTGACATATCAGTCAAACGACGTAAAACACGTCGCAGAATTCTCACTGTATTGCATACTAAATCTGTCAAATACTAAATCTGTCAAATACTAAATCTGGCAAATAGTAAATCTGCCCAATACTAAATCTGTCCAATACCAAATCTCCACAAGCACTTCTCATCACATTTCATCCTCCCAGGGGGCCACCACATTTCCCACACCCCTGGACCCCCCACTGGTGGGCGAGGGTACAGACAGCACCAGCCCGCTCCCCCCGAAACAGCGCTGAGTCCATTGTGTGAGCCGCCCCCCTGGATTGGAAACCGGAAGAATTTGGCGCAGTGCTCGAAGCTCCATTGTTGGACTGATGAGAGGCAGGCACTTCCAGATTATGGACACTTTGAGTTGGGCTGATCTTTTGAATGACTGAGGTCCTTGAGCTTCTTCTTCAGTGTAGAGGGTGAGATTCTGAAACATGCCATAAACTGTTTCATAATAAAAATTCTATTTTTACTTCTTTTTTACAAAACTAATTTTTTTTACGAAAACTGTTTTTCTAAAACTCTTAAGAGTATTTTTGGTGTGTGGAGAATGTGGTGAGTGGAGTTGACGATGGCGGTAAATTATCCGATTACGGATCAGTTCGTGCGGAACAAATCCTTGGCTCTTCTGTCACTGATGACACTTTCAAGAGATTAACTTAAGGTTAACATCGGCTTAACAGTTTTGTTATTTGTCATGCTATTATATCGTAAGGTGACTGCAAGATCGACCACAGATCCAGAAATATTGACGCTGTTAAACAAATAGCGGTATTGTTACAATAAAACAAAAATGCTGCATGATTTTTCCTATTTGCTCATTCTAAAATATAATAGATCTATACATGTATGTATACGTGTATATCTCAACATGCGTATTATGCAGATACTTACTGAAACTTAAATATTTAAATACCTAAATATTAACTAAATTGTATTTTGAAGCGTTTCTCGATAAAAGCGCGCCAAGTTGACTTCAATTATAGTTAGCGCAGAAACATGACGAACCACTTACCAAACATAGTTGATATAACCAGCTAAAGAAAAGAGTTCTGAAGATTTGATTACATTGATCTGAATTTAAATCTTATAGTGGTATTGTCTATCTGTCTATCCGCCAGTCTATCATTCTATCTATCTCTCTTTCTGTCTGCCTGCCTGTCTGTCTCTCAGTGTGCTGCCCATTGGATGTCCTTGAAAGTCGGTAAGATACTGACTGGAGCCAGTGGCGAAGTCGGTAAGATACTCGACTGCGGATCAGTAGGTGCGGGGTTCAAATCCTGGACCCACCTGTCACTGACATCGCTTTCGAGTGAGGAAACTGACGTTAACCTTAGCTACACCAGCTTTACCAATGACATGTAAATATTACATATATTTCTATTTTCTGCATTCATTCATCTCCACATACGACTGCGCTACCAAATCGTATGGATTTCTAGTGTGACTTTTCACTAATCTTTGGACTGATTTTCTGGATTTTGGAATTTTGCACTGTTTTTGAATCTTCCATTTGCTCGGCGGCTTGATTTTGTCTAAATAGTGCTCGATGTTGTCATTGATGACTGTAGCACTCTAATTGTTGTTATTATTATTATTAAGGTGTTTGAGAATTTTTGAGTTTCGCAAAGGTCTATTAAAACTAAAACTAAAGTAAACGCTCGATATATAGAGAACAGCAATAAGTTTATTTTTGTTTGGATTTTCGAAAATAAATAAAAGAAAAATGATGGTTGACGTGGATAAAAGTCAGAGAGAAGTAAGAGAAAATCAATATCATGACTTGGTTTTTATTTTACTTAACAACGATACATTTTAAAAGTTGATCTTTGACTTCGTTGATGTTTTAACGATCGGATAATCATTAATTAATTATATGTATGAAATCGACTGTAAACAAGTAGGCTTCTAAATAGTCGGGTAGATAAAATCACAAATTAGTGATACCGGGACATTTAATGTGTAAAGCTGAATTTTTGCCTAGCTGTAGGGAATGTTAAGGACTACTCGTATGGAAAGTTCCCCGTTTCTAGGACCTAGGGAAAAAAGTTATATCCGTTTAACATGACTGATTTTGTTGAAGAATATCGACTATAAATAAGAACTAAAACAACCTCATGTTTATTTATTTTTGAGCGATATAGTAAGATTTTGCTGTAAGTTTGGCAAATTAGAAATTAATTGTAATTGATTTCTTGCTTACACGTTGTAACTAAGTTAATTGAATCGTATAGTGGGATATAAGTAATAAAACTTCTATTTAATTTCGAAACTGTATTTCATTAATTTTTGCTGCAGAATAATTTTAATTAACAAATTCTTAGTTTATTATGTAGGTATTAATAAAATTAGCTACAGTTATTCAGGGATTAAAAATCAGCTAATTAAAGCTCTTGAAAGATTGCTGAAGATTTGCGAGAGAAGCAATTTCCGGAAAATCAATGCGTTATTTTTGTGTTATATGCAACTGATGTTGATGAACATCTGACTGTTATACAATCTCAGGGGTTTGACACACTCCTAGAAAGTACTCGTTCACGCAAGGAGCACTTTCCAACAATGTTCATTTTATGAGCAATTCGTACATCGTCTAACATCTTGTGCTCAGCCAGTTATAGTGCACAAGAGTTGTAGAAATCCCTAGTGTGATAAAGGAAAAAATCAGCAACTGGAACAAGATGCATTAAGTGATTCTAAAGGAAAAAACTTTGTTCATTTATGAAATTTTTAATTGAAAAGCACAATGTTTAAAAACTCTGATTTATCAGATCTAAGATCAAAAGGAGTTGTTACGGCAATGTCAATAGAACTGCAAAGCACTGTTCAAGAGCATTGCCGAAGAAGGAATGATAACGGGGGATTTGAAGTCATGGGACTAATGGAAATGTGTTGTGATAGCGGCAAAAGAAGCCATATATCACAGTCTCTGTTATTTGAAATTTGTCAACAGCAGGACTAAGGAAGGTGCTATTGCTGGGACTATACACCGACCTAGATTAAATGAAGATTATCAATCAGCATTTTTAAAGACTTGTGAGTGGTTGGAAGAGAACAGTGAAAGAGAGCTATATACAATACAAGATGTAGTTCAGAGAATGCAAGGTCTAACCACAGACGGCAATGCCTGTTCTGCAAAACATCTGAAGCAAAAGGTTGTTGAGCGCAATGATGATCACATACTGTTTGCTGAAGTATCTGGACGAAGAAAAGTGATTTCTTTCCGCAATTGTTGCTCATACTTAATTAGTGAGAAGTGGTACATGGAGAGGATAGATGTGACAGAAGAGGGTAAACGAATCATAACAGTGGGAAATGAGATGAGAGAAATAGAATATGATATGAACACTTATCCACCTGTTGATGACCGATCTGTTGATCACAGGAACTACATTCCTCCTCTTCTATTTCAGAATCTCAGATCATTAGCATCATCACCCATAGAGCAAAATAGCATTGGACAGAGTATCGTTCATGTTTTGCACGGTCACACTCAATTATTGTGCCATTGCTTCTCGGTTTGGGTGTGTCATTTGATCACTCGATAGGATTCAAGCCATTAATTGAGCAGCTGGCAAGTTAAGGTTTCTCTGTGTCATATGACGAAATTACCCAATTCCAACAATCCACTGTAACTTTGAATCCATCTGATATGAATATTTGCTCATATCCTGAGGTATTTTCACAAGGGGGAGGGCAGGCAATGCAGGCCATAATGTTGCTACATTAGACGGCACTGGTACTTTTCATGGTATGGGCATTATAGCCAATTCCACTGTGCTAGTCGCTAATACTGAGCAAGATAATTTCATGGCACTGACACATAATTTGAGACATCCTAAGGCCCATAAATTAATTAGAAATAAAGCCATACACATTGTTCCAATCTTCCACACGCGTAAGTACGGTTTGACCATCATGGCACTTAAACCACTGTGCCAGCTACTTTTTCCAAGCACATTGCCATCAGTTGTGAATTTTGGTTTGGTTTGGCATATGAACTGGCTGTGTAAATATAACAATTTTGCTATCAAAACGATTTTATTACTTACAGACTTTAACCCACCTGAAGTGACTTGCTTACTCCATGCTTCTACGTGTCATAGACTGTGGTGCAACCAAAAGAATTCTAGGGGGGGCTCAAATTTTTTCACTTCTGCCCTTGGCCCCAGAACTTTTGCCACATTGAACCAACTAGCTTAATAGTAAATCCAGTATCCCACTGGCTTACCTTCACCAATGCCCATACTACTATCAGGGGCATAGGTAGAAAAGCATTTGTGTGTGAGGAGGGTCATTTTTTACAATGATTGGCATTAAGTATGGGGTAATAGGGGGCACAGGAAGGGGCTAATACACCCCTCCCCAAAGGAGAAAATTTTTGTAATTTGTGAGAAAACTTGTGGACTTTCAGAGCATCTTAGAATGAATAGGTATAGTTGATAATTTTTCTTTTTTGTATTATTTTTGGTAAGAATTTTCGATAACATATCAAGTCATATCAGTCCAATTATAATCAATTAAGAAATCATTAATTATTTAATTATAATTATTATAAATGGTCTTATTATGGTTATTAGACCATTAATACTGAAACTACTGCAAATGCTTTGTTTTGCTGGTATCACAATTGAAACTTTCACTTCACATATCCAGCCCATTCCCTATCCCTACCCCCCCCCCCCAACAAAAAACTGGATGAATTTCAAATAACCATAATTGTGCTTATCTTAGTGTAGCAAGCATCAAAGCGCATTTAATCTTAACCTCATTATCTTATCATCTATATTATGAGAGGCTTCCATACTCTTCTCCGGTCACTGATGTGCTATTGAGCAAGAAACTGGCATTAAATTTGGCTTTAGTTTTTGGCTTTATCTTTATTTGTTGCAGACACACGATTAATATTTAATTTGCTAATTTTTGTAGCCCTACAATAATTTTTTTTAACACTTGGAAAATCTGTCGAGAAAATAAAAAATTTTAATTTTTCGTTTTTTGGACATAACTTTTTTATTAGTAGTGATACGAATGGGGAACTTTATATTTCAATTCAGCTCAAAAATCCGCTTCCAACGAATATAAATGTGGCTTTACACGTTCAATTTTTTTATTTCTACCCGACTATAAATAGTAATTCTAAGATAATAAATGATAATAATAAGAAGAATATTAACAATTATTGTTGTTATTAAGATGGACTATTTGTATGTTTGTGGAAGAGATTGAATGGGATAGGCAGGAGTGGAAGAAATCGCAGAAATAAATTTGTTGAAATAGCACAAACATAAAAATTCTTATGAGTTCTGCTGTCTTACTTTATGATATGAATAAGTACGGCACTAAAAGAATTTCCAAAATGACTAAAATAGAAAATTATGACCGTTAAGTGTTCTTTAGCGAAATATTAAATTTCTGATCTTAGTATTTGCATAATTACGATAAAAAGTTTTCTTGTCATGAGATAGCAATCTAAGTGCCATATTGTCACTTGGAAGGTGTCTATCGTTCTAAAGTGGTTGTGTAAATCTCTTCTGGTATTTGCTGAAGAAATTGTTGTCAATAGTTACAAAATATGGCTCTTTATCTAAACTTTGTTTTAAATTTTACTATTGTGACTCACAATTGTAAAATTTTAAATAGTTTAAATATTCAATTGTAACCACTAAAAATAGAAAGGATTAAAATTAAGCAATCAAAGTTCTGTATAAATGGTAAAATAAAATTATTTTGAAATTATAATAGATTCCCGTAAAAATTTTCTAACACAACTTGTCTAGACATTCTTGCTCTAAATTACTCCAAAAGTCTAATTGAAAAATCTTAAATTTTTAGAAAATATAATTGATGCTGAGAAGAAATAATAAGTGCAGATCTGGACACTCTTTTATATTAAATATATAGCTCAGGCAATTTGAAATTTATTAATAAAAGGGCTAAATTTGTTGACAATTCTGGAGCAGACAAATTACTAGGTGTGCTTATTCACTAAGCGGCTGGCACATTGGTATAGCACAACTGCAGATCAATTGGTGCAGTGTTACAGTCTAGTGCACATATTGTCGCTGACATGCTTGCAAGGTGGAAATTGACGTTGAGCTTGGGGTTAGCTTTATATGGGAAAAATATGGAAACTCTCTCTCTCAGTGCACTGTATACTGGCAGGTCCATGGCAAATAACACCTCCACTCTTCTCTGTTTTCCGCTTTCCTCTTCATTTCCACTTGAAGAGGAAATCAAATGTAACAACATCTTTAATTAATTGTGGCTTCATATGTATGATTATAAACCATTCTACTTGTGAGATGATGCTAATAACTAGTAAAACTTGATTAATTTATTAATTTTTATGTTTTACTGATTGATTAATTGATTGATTGATTACAGGCTCATATTGTAGGATTTTAAACCATTGTACTTGGGCGACGATGCCTATATCTAGCATCACCATCTTCCCTTGAATCCCAGTTGAACTAGGGTCGGGATACAAACTGACTGTCTGATGCCTATGTATGTAGATGCCTGTATATAGATGCCTATATCTAGACGGACTGATTTATTATTTTCATTATTAATTGATTGATTGATTGATTTCAGGCTCTGATGGAGAGTGATGAGTCGTTGGAGGGAGAGATCACGGTGCCTAACTCTGCCGCTGATCCTAGCGGTGGAAGAGATGAACAAGAGTTTAACACACTGGACGAGCCAATCAGAGATACCATTGTAATTAGTATTTCTTTATAAAAATAATTTATTAATTATATCAGTTAATTATAGTGAATACAATCTTCACTCAATTGTCCTATTGTCGTGGATTCGACAATGTGTAGACTTCCTGTTTAGTCTTTAATCGATTTAATAAAATTATATTACAACTTAATACAAAATAGCTGATTTGTTAATGTTCTGTAGGACCTAAATTTATAGATAGCTTAAAATCTATGCCTTTAATGCCACATCTTTTTTTGCCTCTATTCTGATGTCTAAATAGCTCAATGCGTAAGTAGTGCGTTAGGTAATTTCATGAAATTTTAAATGAGTATATCTGAGATCCTGGGATCAAATCCTGTCTGATCTGATCAGAGAGTACAATCTCAGACTTTCGTGGGACTGGTAGCATGGATAATTGACTAAACAGCGTAGTGGTATGAACAGTGATAGATGTCATCACAGATGATCGTTTCACTTTAATGCATCTTTAACTTTATGAAATAAGTTAATTAGTTGACTGCATACATATTTATGTAAATAACATTATTATTTAAGTGGTGGATGTATTACATGAATAGTTCTGTTCATGCAATCAGTATAATACATTCACTAATAATTTCTCCCCGTGTTGTGTCCGGGTTGTTTGAAGAATTGAACAACCGGTGACTGCACGTGTAGTAGAAGGCGCCTAAAGCACTAAGATCCATACCAACGTCAGAAAGGGCATTCGAGCGCCTAGGCTCCAGAATTTGCTACAAAAATGTAAGCGAATGGAAAAGTCTCAAATTGGGGATTGACTAATGATAAGATGTAGGACAGAGATGATTTGAGACAGTCTATTCGTATCCCGACCCTAGTTAAACAGGGATTCAAGGGAAGATGATGATGATGATGATGATGATGAACAGTCTGTTCATATCAAAAATATTGTTGGCATTTCATTAGTTTTCTTGGTTTTCAATTATAGGCTGTTTATCTAATACTTATCTTAAGGGAATAATTGCGTTTAGCAAGTATGTTTTAAATGAAAGTTTGTTGGATTCTGTAACTACTTTATTCTCCATAGATCCATAGACGATTCATTTCGAGGCCCTTCTTGCTGCAGCTGTATTGTATATTAATATTGTGTTGTATATTGTGACTGAAGTACCTGTTAGAGTTGCTGTAGCCTGTTTCATCTTTCATATAATGTTCTGATGCTTTTATTCTTGACTGTGGTACAGAAGAGAGACGTGGTTGCTATAGGAAGAAAATTCCTGCACGTTCTCTACCCCAAAGCAAGCAAAGTACTCCTGCGTGAATGTAAGCACTATATTTCTGACATTGTGGTGATTGTTAATATGTGCATTTTATTGTATACTGCTTGTTTTACTGTATGTAATTGTTGTAAAGTATAGGGAGGCTTTTGCATGATATACTCTATTAAACATTAGACTTGAAAGGTTTTCAACTGTTATTACTATTTACTTGTTCATAGCTGTAATTGCCTAGTTGGTACTTACTATCTTTTTCAGCCACCCTTTACATTATAGAAACAATCTTAAACAATCTTAACTATTGTCACCAATGGCATCTAGCACTCTTCTAGTATGTTCAGCTTTGCTTTACGCTACTTTCGTCCTTTTTATTACTGTATTCCATCTGCCATTGTTGATAGGAAATCTTCCTTTCAACTTGCTTCACTGTAACGGGTACTTTCAGTCATACGTAGTTGAACTCGATTAATTTTACTTTGCTGTGCTGTTTTAGGGGATTTATGGGGACCATTGATTCTTTGCATCTTCATGGCCGTGTGAGTACACTCTTGCAATTATAACTGTATAGAGATTTTTGAAAAGCTTAAATCAAATGAAAGTTTTTAATAATATTAAATTTTGGTTTTATTAACTGAAACTGATCAAGTTGGATCTGGTTTCATGCCGCAAGTTTATTTAGGGGCTGGATTTAGCTAATTCGGTTAAGCTACGCTTCAGTTGCACTGAGTTACTGTACATCGGGCTCAGTTAATACATGATTGGGTGACTGCATTGGAAAGCCAGTTATCAGCTTTGAATGAAAAAAATCCCGAGGGTGTTGGGAAGTTATTTTTAAATCAGCGCATTTGCAATCTGTGCACCATCAGAGGGCAATGATTATTATCAACCATGGAAAGGAAAGGAGGAAATAACGAAAATTACAAATTATTTGAAACTAAGCAAGCAGCGTTTGCTGTTGTCATATGTGTAACCATATGACCAAAGAAATCTAGTTGAGGCACTTTAATAAAATGTCATCATGAAATGTGATCATCCTGATGCTGGTTCCAGCCAAAGATTTTTCTTTGATGTACCTCCACAAAACTCTATTCTTTATCATTTTCTCGATGTTCATTCTTTTTCTTTCTTCTGTTCTTACGTAAATCCGCTAACTCCAGCAGTCTTCAAGTCTTCTTTGAGGCAGTCCTTCCATCTTCTTTTAGGTCTTCCCACTGTTCTCTTGCCGTCTGCTTTATGGTTAAATATGAATGACTTTAATAAAAGCTCTTAAATTACTGCTTAACGCTTGAGCAGCTAGTAACATATGTATGACGTTGTTGCTGTTGCTCATCAGTGAGGCTTGTCGTGATGCTGACTCCATCACCTTTACCCCGGAGTGTCCAAATCTCTCTCTCTCCCGAGTCTCTGCAGAACACTCTGGTGGAGGGATTTTTATCACTTGTTAATTTAATTAGTTTTATAAACTTTGCTGAAGAAAATTTGAAATTTTTTCGAATTTATCTGAGACATATGGGATCTTATGCGAATCTGTGACAGTCTGAGTAACTATTTAAGTTTTGCAAGTTAACAGAAGCCTTACTGTTAATTAATTAGTCCTACAAAGAAGAAGGGTTCACGGTCTTGTAGAGATTGACAAGTTAACAGAAGTTGATTGATTGATTAATTGATAGCTTGTTGAAGATTGCCTCATGCAGCAGTAGTAGTCTTTGTCTCTGGCATTCTAGAGGGGTCTCAACTCTTTGAAGTCTTTGTGATCTATTGGTTGATTAATTATTAATTAGTCATATGATGGATAGTTTGATTGATAAATTGATTACTGTATCGATCAATTGATGGATTTAATGATTTATTGATTGACTGATTGATCGATTGATTGATCATTAGATCGATTATTTCATGCATTAAGCTTAACTATCTTTTGCAACAGTTATCATAAATGTGATTCTCATGAAAATGATTGATTGGTTGATCAATCAATTGATTGATTGGCCATGTAATTGATTGATTGATTGCTTGGTGTAGAATGCTTCAGGGAACAGTAGACTCGTCATCTAGTGGCGCAGACTTGGGCAGTGGACCTCAATTTGCTGAGGTTTTTGTGATCTATTGGTTCGGTGCAGCTGTCGTCACTCTCAACATTAAACTTCTCGGTGGTTCCATGTAGGTCACATTTGATAATATAGATAGTATCTTTTATAATATAAATTGTGCCTTTGTTAGTATAGATAGTATATTTGGTAATATAGATGGTATGTTTTATTATTTAGAAAGTTTTCAAAGTATATTTCTATGACAACATTGCTATGTTACAACACAGTACAACATTTAGGTTGCTATGACAACAACGTATAACTTTATCTATAGCCTATGTGACTTGTTAAGCCTAAATGTATCTCAATAGTTAATGAGTTTTATAACAATGAAATACATTGAGGCCTAGCAAGTCACATAGATACTATAACAACAACAACAACAACAACAATTAGAGTGCTTCAGTCATCAATGACAATATCGAGCACTAGTGAGACAAAATCATATCTATGAGCAAAAGGAAGGTCCAAAAGGGTGCAAATTCCAAAATCCAGAAAATCAGTCCAAAGTACACTAAAATACTATAGATAAAGTTATACATTGTTCAGAGTACTGAATATATTGACAAAATAAACCTTAATATGCACAAGTTTAGTAGTTATATGAGAGTATAATTGTATAGTTAGTTGTCTGTATGTATATCTGTATGCTTTGAAAATCCTATTTAGACAAAGATTATTTCAGAGTGCTATGTACTTGTATATTTTATATATGTTTATTTTATTTTCATTATATATTACCTATTTGTGTTTTGTATTTTATACCCTTGTTCTGTCCTGATTGCTGAAGAATTGACCAACCGCGGACTGCACGTGTCGTAAATGGTTGCAGATTACTAAATCCAAACCAACATCTGAAAGGGCATTCTGTTTTTGAGCGCCTAGGTTCCAGAAATTGTTACAAAATTTCCATCCTAACCTTAGCTAAACTAGGATTCAAGGGATGATGATGATGATGAGTTATATATTACACGTTTGCAGATCATTCTTTCAAGCTATCTGCGTGCTAGGCTACTGCGTGCTACCGCTCGTCGTTGCTCTTATTACCTGTTCTCTACTCAAGCTGCTCAGTGCTGCCTCCACGCTAATGTTCATCATACGCTGTGTCGTCGTCCTTTTAGCATTCGCCTGGTCAACGTTCGGTCTGTTTCACATTTTTAATGCTTTTATTTGAGTTAAGTTTAACTTTAGTTTTATGTCTCGTAGTAAGAATTTCACTGATTGGACGAGCACTGGATTTGAACTTTGCTCCTCTATTGATTCACAGTCAGACATCCTATCGATATACTACCATATCACAAGTGACATATAGATTCAGCCTGTAAAAAGGATCATTGCAGCTAGAATTTGTTGTATTTATCTGCTAGCGCATGAAAGCTAGAGCAAAGAATAACGTCAGTTTTCTCTAACGAAAGCATGTCAAGAAAATGTCAAGCCCTGATTTCCAACGCACCGAACCTGCAGTCGAATAACTTCCCGACTTGACACTGTATTAGCCTACGAAGCAGCAAAAAGTAGGCTAAACGTTTTTGTAGTAGTAGGTACAGTTTGTAAGCTTTGTGAAAACTTGTGTGTATGTTATTCACTGAGCTGCTGTAATGATTATGAGCATAATAAATATAGTTATGCATCAAATATAAGAGGGATCAGGTGTAACGTTGCTGATTAATTGTAATAGATTACGTTTTAGAATGCTTTTTATTCACTTCACTTAGATATTTGTTTAAATTTATTTTCTATGTCATTGATTTAGATTTACTATCTATTCATTATAATTATCTTTCTACTTAACCCATTTTCTTCACTTTATTGTACATGGTCTGCCCCTATGTTAATTTGCATTGCCTAATACATGTATTGACTAAAACATGTATTGCCTAATACATGTATTGACTAATAAATGTATTGCCTAATGCATGTATTGACTAATACATGCATTGCCTAATACATGCATTAACTAATACATGCATTGCCTAATACATGCACTGCCTGATACATGCATTAACTAATACATGTCTTGCCTAATACATACACTGCCTAATGCATGCATGAACTAATACATGTCTTGCCTAATACATGCACTGCCTAATACATGCATTAACTAATACATGTCTTGCTTAATATATGCACTGCCTAATACATGCATTAAATAATACATGTCTTACCCAATACATGCATTGACTAATACACCCATTAACTAATACATGTTTTGCCTAATACATGCACTGCCTAATACGTGCATTAAATAATACATGTCTTACCCAATACATGCATTGACTAATACACCCATTAACTAATACATGTTTTGCCTAATACATGCACTGCCTAATGCGTGCATTAAATAATACATGTCTTACCCAATACATGCATTGCCTAATACATCCATTAACTAATACATGTTTTGCCTAATACATGCATTGCCTAATACATGCATTAACTAATACTTGTTTTGTCTAATACATGCACTGCCTAATACATGCATTAACTAATACATGTCTTGCGTAATACATGCATTGCCTAATACATGCGTTAACTAATACATGTCTTACGTAATACATGCATTAACTAATACATGTCTTGCTTAATATACATGCACTGCCTAATGCATGCATTGCCTAATACATTGCCTAATACATGTATTTATGTCTTTGATTGTTACCACAGCCTCGACTGCATTTCTCGAAGAATCTCAGCCTCCGAGAAGAAAACCCCTGGCAGTGTACCCCATCTTCCTCTTTTACCTCTTCATTGCCTGGCTCGTTCTCTCTAATTAAACCCCGCCCTCTCTCAGTTACTTCATAGCCTGATTGGTTCTCTCTAATTAAACCCTGCCCTCTCCCAGTTACTTCGTAGCCTGATTGGTTCTCTCTAATTAAACTCCGCCCTCTCTCAGTTACTTCATAACCTGATTGGTTCTCTCTAATTAAATCCCGCCCTCTTTCAGTTACTTCATAGCCTGATTGGTTCTCTCTAATTAAACCCCGCTCTCTTTCTCTCGGTTACTATCCTACTACCATCAGAACTGAATTAGAATTAATACCTTGTATGTTGACAAACTTATATAAAGTGTATTTTTGAGAGAACTGTTTAAATGCAATTGTGGTGTGAGTGTATGGTATGAGCATTGTAAATTATGTGTATATATGTATGTTTATTAATTATATAAAACGGTTCTTCTCTGTGCATCGCCTAGCTTCGAATGCAAATCTTTCCATGCTTTGTCGAGGCATCTTTAATGCCTCGTGATCTGAATGGCAAGATCTGTCGTTCTGCCCAGGGTATAGTGAGAGAGTGGCGGTGAAATGAATTATTTTGTAAGGATATTTGTTTTAGGCGGACATGTCCGCCTAAAACGAACTCATTTTGATTGCAAAAGAAACTACTGTTGTAAATAACAATATGCTCGTAAATATAGAATAAAGCGCTTACCAGTGACTTAACTTCTCTCTAGAAGAATTAGCACGTCATTTACATCATTACAAATTCAATTAATTTGTTCATAATGATAATGTTAACATTACTGATCTATGTAGCCATGGCTTATGTGCCCGGCGTAATTGACAAAAGCTGAAAATAAACACAAACTATAATAACACAGGTGCTTCATTATTACCCTATTTGTTAATCAATAGCAATAATTTTCATCAGTTTAAATGTAAGAGTAACGTAATATCAATTCTAACTATCGTACCGCAAAGAGTTCTGTCTGAATCTGTAGTGCTGGGTTTAATCCAGGATCTCTCGTTTAACTGTTAGACATATTATTTACTTTCACTATTGTTGGCACTTATACTATAGGTTTACTTATACTTATTGATCCCCCAGACAGTACTGACAGATTATAAATGTACGACTAACAGATCGTCTGGACTGACAGTTTGACAGGACTGATAGTTTGTCAGGACTGATGGTGACAAATTGACAGTATACTGACAGATTGTCAAGACTGACAGTTTGTCAGGACTGAAAGTTTGACAGATTGACAGTACTTATGGTACACTGAGAGTTTGACAGTACTTATAGTATTTTGACAGTTTGACGGTACTTTGACAACATTGCATGATTTGTGCACTCAGTATCATAGTCTATCGGGTAATGCCCCGCCCTCACTCAGGCAGTAGATCATCACCGATCTCTTCGTTGTCGAAGTCGTCACCCGGGGGCTGATCACCTCGACGTCTCGCCGCCGCTGTGCGGGGTCTAGAGGCCTGGGGGCCCAGGGGGTCCGAGTAGCGATCATCTGCAATCAATCAATCAATCAAATGGTCACGTTGCCTGAATCTTAGTGAAGCTTGCAGTAAAGGTTCTTTATAACAATCATGATACAATTCTACGAATGCTGATGATTTTATGTCAAGTTCAATGTATACTTTTAAACTCCCTTTATGATAACATATCTCTAAAACTCCGACTAAATCCCGTAATACTTACGGTATTCTATTTAGATATACTGATATTCAGTCATAATATTTTACTATTAAATTATTTTTGACATTAGTAATAACTATTAGATCGTTAAAAGCAATGTAAGCATAGCAGAGCTGGCGACCTTATCGTCTGATCAATTAATAATTTTTGCTAAGCTGCTGTTACTCGTTGAATCAGCTCCGCTCTGTCGTGACACAGGACAGATATCTAGACAGTCCTATCTCCCACCTCCTCTACTCATCTGCGCTTTACACGCGCGATGAAGTAGTAAAAAAACTATTATGTTACTAGTGTCATCATCTTCTCTTGAATCTCAGTTTAACAAGGGTCACGATTCGAATTGACCCGTTATTACTACAGTATTAATTAGCTACAATTAGTAATTATATAGCTAATTATGGCATCCTCGTGTTGTGTCAGGGGTGTTTGAGGAATAGACCAATCGGTGACTGCACGTGTCGGAGAAGGCCACTTAAGCACTAAGATCAAACCAACATCAGAATGGGCATTCAGTTGGTGAGCGCCTAGACTCCAGAAATTGCTTCAAAAATTTCTAATCCACAATGAAAGAGATTTTGATATGGTGTGGGACAGAGAATAGTGGAGGTTTATTCATATCCTGATCCTGGTTGAACTGGGATTAAATGGAAGATGATGAAATGATGATGATGATAATGCCGATGATGATGAAAAAGATGATGATGATGATGATGATGAAGATGATGATGATGATGATGACGATGATGATGAAGATGATGATGATAGCTAATAATAGAGATGATAGAGACCAGGCTGCTGCTGGGAGGACATGAGGTAGGGACCGCTGACGCCCTCGTTCAGGTCGACCGTTCTCCTGCCCGCAGAACCCCGTGTTGAGCCCGCGCTCGTCTGTCGATCTGTCCAATCGACCAATTAATCAGTCAATCAATCAATCAAATACAATTCGTTGATGGGATTCAGCGCTGCAGTGGCATTTAGCATAGAGCGGCGCTTTGTAAATACACTTATTATTATTATTTACATATTATTTTAATGTAGATATACTTATTATTATTAATTATCACTATTATTATTATTATAATTATTACTATTATTACTATTGCTCAGATTGACCTTAATGATGTTGTTTGACTGCAGAGTTCTCCAATCAAAACGATATAACTCAAGTCAAACAATGTCTGCATGCAATCCTTAATCACGTGCCTTTTATACAGAACTCGGAAGAACTCAATCACTCAGTCAAAGAGTCTCGTCTACTTAAAGAGTGGACAATTAGAATACGTATCATCATCGTGAAATCAATCTCGCAATTTATGCAAAAAAATTCAGATGCGATACAGCGATAAATTTCCTTAAATTGTTCGACAGCGGAACAGTAGAAGCAGGTTACAAATCCAATGCTATCCCCCATCACTGACATGCCATCGAGCATGTCAATGAACCTATTTCAAATTTACAGTTTTTAAGGTTGAGCGCGTAGTAAACAGCCTAACTTCTCTAGGCTATGAAATATTTTATTACTATTTTTTTATATTTATTGCTCCAGCGTAACAGACAGTACAACATTCCAAACAAAGCAAGTAAACCAACATGGAACAATGTGTCAGCATTAAGAGTTGACTAACTCTTCATATATAATAGTGACACGTTGTAAGTTAATTTATCCAAGTAATAATGAAGAAGATTTAATGATACAGAGAGTCGAGACGCCTACCCGAGTCGGCATGCTCCTGCCGCCTTTGTCCACTCCTCACTCTACCACTCGATACTCTCTACACAAACAGTTACACACGCACATATTTACTCGATTCTTTATTGGACATTTAGGGCTACTGTGACACTTAACACTAGAACAACAATAATGACTCTACAGGGTGAGTAAAAATATGATTACACCTGCAAAATGTTTGAATATCTCAGGCTATGGTTAATATTTGCCAATAAAAAGTTTACCGATTACTAAGGGACTATTTTCTGATGGGGTGGCTAATTTTCATTCATTTTGGTATATAGATTGGCCAGTTATGCAAGTTTCAGCAGAGCAACCCCCATTTTTAATGTACTGTAAATATAAATTTTATTTTATTTCATTTTTATTTTGGCCCAGAAAAGGGCCGTTGTAGTGGTTCAGAAAGAACCAGTTGTATCTGCTAGCATTACTAACTATTTGATATGCTTTCCTCCCGCTGCTACGCAGGACTGCAGTCGTCTTCGAAACGCTAAGACAGCCTTGTTGATTCCAGCTTGGGGCACTCTCTCCCAGATCGATTGTAGAACTTCCTGCAGTTCTGTCTTGTTTTTAGGCTTCGGCTGGTGTTTCTGATAGAGATGCAACATGGTTCCCCAGACATAGTAATACAGAGGATTTAGATCGGGAGAGTTTGGAGGCCATTCATTCTTCTTAATGAAATCCGGGTTTCTCTCGCTGATCCACTCCTGTGCATGACAAGATGCATGAGCCGGAAACCATTCTGCTGAAAGATGAAACCATTTGGTAGAAGAGCATACCATTAAACAGCTCCGGAAGCAAAGTATTGACGTAATACTGAGAGTTCACCTTTACCTTCTCGTCAATGAAGTGCAATCTGCCCTTACCGTTGTAGCAAACGCCATTTTTAGGTAAAAATGGGGGGTTGCTCTGCTGAAACTTGCATAACTGGCCAATCTATGTACCAAAATGGATGCAAATTGGCCACCCCATCAGAAATTAGTCCTTTAGTAAGTGGTAAAAGTTTTATTGGAAAATATTAACAGTAGCTTGAGATATTCAAAGTTTTTGCAGGTGCAATCCTTTTTTTACTCATCCTGTATAGCCCTGGGGTAACGTCATGAAGTTTTACATGACAGATCCTGAGGTGAATTGAACTCTCGTGGGTTCGATTCTCGGCCGCGCAGAACTGAGAGTAAAATCTCAGACATTTACTGGACTGGTACGTTACACGGAAAATGGACTAAATTGCCTAACGGTTTAAACATGTGATATTAAAAGTGATAGATTTCAACATAGTTGATCATTTCACTATAATGCCTGTTTACTGTACTTGTTTTAAGTATAGAACAGCAATTAAGCCGTTTATATAAGAGATAACGATAGAATAAAGGATATATTTCATATAGTCTGAGAACACAAAAAGTACCAAACTAAACATTAAAACCTATCGCAAGTAGAGATAAAGTGAAGAGAAACAATTAACATAATTTTTAGCATGTCAACGACTACATCTTAATGTTAATAAATAGACTAAATCAAAACATTTAATCCATCGATGAATCAATCAAGTTTTAATACTAGCATTTTAGTAGTGTACTAATTCTATCAATCAGTCCAAATAATTAATTAATAAATCAATCGCTAATCAATTTACAAATCAATCAATCAATCAGCACCTCTTCTCTGAGTTGATGAGATTTCTCAGCTCTCTGTAGTCTGGCTCTGAAGTCCTTTACCTCATCGAGGTTCATGTCCTCACACAGCTTGACCAGAAACCTCAGACCTACAACAACAACAACAACAGCGGTAGAGGTGAGATTAATCAGTATATTTGAGAGAGTAGGCTAATAAGAGCGCTATTGAACTGCCTATAATGATCATAAGTACATGTATATATGTATATATGTATGTATGTATATATATATATATATATATATATATATATATATATATATATATATATAACATAACATTACAGAGTCAGGAAGCAATTATATGCTTGTTTAAGACTAATCAGGCTCTTAACTAAAACCAATTAATATAAATCAAATCATACAGACTTCATATCAACATGTCAAATTTATACGTAGCCTATATATATATATATATATATATATATATATATATATATATACACATACATGTATATATATACCATATATGTATATATATACCATATATATACATGTGTATATATATATATATATATATATACACATGTAATATATATACATGTATATATATGTATATCTATATATAAGCATTGCGTTCACTGACAAACTACTTACCATTATATTAGCATAATTTTTGTTTTGCTTAAATGACCTTGCAAAAATAGTATAGGGTCTAAGAATAAAGGACTTTCTAAAGGAATTGAAATGATCAGAGCCACAATGAACAGAGACATATGGAGGAATATGACCATGACCGCCCTGGCTTGGAACAGGCTCGGCACTTAGGGAAGAAGAAAGGAATTGATAAACATTTAATTAATATTCGTTCTACTTGTATTAAATATCAAGTAAGACAAGTAATACCTTATTGTCAACAGCTTCACTTGGCTTGTGTGTAATTTTTACATTTAAAATGGCAGCATTCATTGTTATAAATACTATAAAAAAATTTCATATACAATTGCCAAAACCATTCTCATACAGAATCTAATAGCATTATCAAGATAAAATGGAAGCATCGGTACGATGATGGTACACCAATGACGATGACAAATGAAACTTTATGAAGAACATTTTCACGCTCTCACCCAGTGTAGCCTACTGCCAACTGGCAGGTCCATGGCATATAACTCCTCCACATATTTCTATCCTTGCTTTCCTCCTGATATCAACATATGAATTAGTTATTAGATCGTCCAACATCCCAATTCTCAGTCTTCCTCTACCATTCTTTCCTTAGAAGAAGACCGATACTATGGATGCTGGATGATAACTATTTCACATGTTGATATGAAGAGGCAATCGGAGCTTTCTTTACACGCCAACGAATGCTACTATAGAATGATTTAAACTAGAGACAGCTATTAACGACTCCTATTAGAAACAACCTACACTCGACGTTGTCTGGGAATTTTCTGTGCGCAGACTTGTAGGTGTCGAGAGCCTGCTGATAGTTACCACTCCTCCTGTGACAGCTCGCCACCATCAGCTGCCACTTTATCTCTCTGGGTCTACAACAAGTTCAACAACCAGACCTATCAGCGTCCACGACAACGTCGAGTACTGTAATGTCAATATTTTTCAACAGCAATTTTCCTAAATTAGCCATTTACAGTACAAGATACTAACTATGAGTTTTAGAAGACATTTGTACAGAGATTTTCACTAAATTAAAATTTATTCGATCTACAATAAACATAATAATCATCATCATCTTCCCTTTAACCCAAGTTTTATTAGGGTCGGGATACGAATGGACCTTATCCGCTCCTCTTTGTGCCATACCATATCAAACTCTCTTCCACAGTAAACATAATAAAAGATTTAATACAAATAATATAGTAATAAATATACTATTAATATACTAGAATACTCTAGAGGATGTAGAAGCTCTCACTGTATGATGGAGGCTCTCTCGAAGTAGTTGATGGCTTTCTCACAGAACTGTGAGTCGATGTAGTAAGCGCCCAACCATTCTATCACTGAGATATTAGTGGGGTCATAGCGATACGACTACACGTAAAAATCAATCAATCAATTTATCGACCAAAACAACAATCAATAGATCAATCTACAAATCGATAAGTTTTAAAAATTGTTCAAATGTCCAATCTGACACAACATTTTAAATATTCTAGCATAAATGAAGAGAAATCTGAGCAATTAAGAGTAAAAGCAATTATCTACCCAGCTATTACCAGATTTAAATTATTTTCTTAATATCAAACCCAATAACATAACCCACTAGGCAAGGCGATATAATCTTCAACTTCTCTGTCATTTAGCTGATCAACTGGAATTACAAGTTATGATCCTTTACATAAATTAATTAATATTAATCATTTAGAATTGTAGTTAATTATTACTAGTTATTGTATGGAATTATATCTAACTAATTGTGGTTTAAAATAAGACTATGAGATGAGAGTTCATAGCTTTATTTTTCTAAAAATACAAGAAGTCAGCGAGAGCTTCAACCCTGTATTTATTCCTCTGCAGTCCAGTAACTAATCAACTTTTCTATTGACAGAGTAAAAATGTTGTAAAAAGTATTTAATTTCTCTTTCTCATTTAATAGTTTATGAAAAGGGGGCATTCGCGACGCGTTAATATTTATCTGTTTACTATTGTATGCAAGTTTATTTATATATGTTATGAAGATGATCATCTACATTAAGAGTTTCCTAATGGATGAAGGACGGTGCATACGTCATAGTGATACTGAAACGCTTGACTCTTGTCACCTTCTGCATCATACATCTCACCAATACGTTGTAATACAACCGAGTCACTAGGTACCACTGCTAGGAGCTGCAGAAACCTGTCAAATACGTCAATATGTTATACAATATTGGTAAATATAATTGGTAAATATAACACATCTCACCAATACGTTGTAATACAAATGGGTCACTAGGTATCACTACTAGCAGCTACAGGAACCTGTCAAATACGTCAATCTGTAATACAATACTAGTAAATACAATAAATTTCATTAATACGTTCTGATACAATTAATTATAATTTTAAAATACAATTGAGTCACTAGGTACCACTGCTGCAGCTGCAGAAACCTGTCAAATACATTACTATGCAATACACTATTAGTAAATACAATAAATGTCATCAATACGCTGTAATACAATTAATTATAATTTTGCAATACAATTGAGTCACTAGGGACCACAGCTATAGGAGCCGTAGACACCTGTTAAATGCATTAACAACCAAAATATATAAACAACAAACATTAAAATACATTTAAACTAATACTGCACAGTACAGCCACTTACAAAAGAGCTATAGACCTACTTAATTACTGTTCAAACATGCAACGTCTCACTGCTCGATGTTGTCTCAGACGTCACTGACAAGAATATTCTAACAGCATTTAAAACGATGACAACTATTATTGCTAGTCATAATTTTAGTTCAAAAACTTCCTTTTAGCGTGCCATACAGAAGGGACTAGATAAGGATATGAGAGAGAAATAAGCTAGCGTAACTCAGAATTTTAATCATAAGTTACTGCTAGTCATAAATTTAGTCAGAAGTTGGAGCTAGTCATAATTATAATGGAATGCTAGATTTCGTCAAATTTTAATCATAAACTAGCAATAATCGTAAACTACAACTGCACAAGTCACACATAGAATTCTATAAGCCATTTATTAATTTAATTTTAATTTAATTTAGTTACGACTATTATAGAATTAAATTAAATTAGATTGCAACTAATGTTATCGTTAAAATAGAACGAAATTAAACCAAAATGAGATTATTATAGAAACTTAACTAAATTTACTTAACTAAATTAGACTATAACTACTGAATGTGAGGCTTACCATTCCTTAGCCTGGGACTGTTCTCCAATCTTGTCATGACTATTTGTGCAATGATTTGGTCAAGATTCAAATTTAATTAAATGATTACTTGATTTAAATATATCGATTTTAAATAAATAAATGCATCAACATATTCACAAATAGACGGCGAGATTTAGCGCATTTGGTTTAGTTGCGCGTCAATAAATATAATCAAAGTTAAGCTACATCGGCCTCAGTTAGTACTTTGTGGGTGACCACCTTGGAAGACTGAGTGTTGACAGCTTTAAAGGAAAAAATCCCAGTGTGTTGGAATGTTATTTTTAAATCCGCGCCGGCTTCAATTGATGCGCCATCAAAAGGCAACGATTACTAATAGCCATGGACAGGAAGGAGGAAATAGGCTTTAAAAACAAGAATCTGTGCTTCCTGACCCAGTGTGCCGTTATGTTATGTTAAATCAGTAACAAATAAGTACAGCTGAGATAATCATAAATGTCAAAAGAATAGAAATTATATTAAATTTCATAGGCGCGTAGAGCATTCATAAACGACGAAGACATTTGGAAGTTAATTCAAACAAGGAAGTTACGTAGATAATAAATGCTTACTTCAATTAATATTTTTCACAACAAAAATGGAGCTAAAATGATCAAAAGAGTGCTCTTTAACAAGCGTGACATCAGACTGAATGACAATTTGTAGTTTTCATTAGAAAGAACACTAGAGAGACATAGGCCTATATGTGTAAGATTTTACATAATTGACTGATTGGACTTAAACATGATTGTTAATCAATTGATCTCATTTTCAAATGGATTAATTAATTGATTGATTGATTTTCACAGATCATGGGATACAGATCTCCGAGCTGATAGAGAACTTGGGCGTTGTCCTTTAGTATGCTGTGCAGCTTGTAGAACGCCTCCAATGCGTCTTCATAGCGCTTTAGCTTCTTGTTGCATATACCTGATATCAAACATCCGATCAATCAATCAATCACTCAATCAATCAATCTATCAATCAATCAATCAACTCTTACATAAGTCTCAGAGCACTCAATTCTGGAAATGAAATCAAGGACAAATATAAACGTTATCAGTTATAAACAGATAACGTTTATATTTGCATTTTTATTTATTTATTTACTTTTTTTGATATTTTTTTTAAAGTTTATATTCCATGGTTCAAATCCAGTGCTCTCCTCGTCACTGACAAGCTATTCGAGCAGAAAGTTGACGCTAAACTTGACTTAAGCCCTTTTATGGGTTTTGCTTCAGCTTGTAGCATGCAGTATGAGAGACAGAACCTCATACCATAGTTATGCAGTGCCTCATACCATAGTTATGCAGTGCCTCATACCATATTTATGCAGTGCCTCATACCATAGTTATTCAGTGCCTCATACCATAGTTATGCAGTGCCTCATACCATAGTTATTCAGTGCCTCATACCATAGTTATGTAGTGCCTCATACCATAGTTATGCAGTGCCTCAATGCAGGAGGAATCGTTCTGAAGAGCCTCTTTGTAGAACTCTCTCGCTTTCTCCAAGTCACCTCTCGTGAACAGCACGTTGCCCTTGTTGACTAGTGCTGATCAATCAATCAATCATTCAATCAATCAATCAACCAGTCAATCAATCAATCAACCAGTCAATCAATCAATCAGTCAATCAATCAATCAACCAGTCAATCAATCAATCAGTCAATCAATCAGTAAGTTGCATATCCATCAGTCATTCATTCAATCCACGAAACATAATTAATAATCAGAATGTCAGCCTTTGTATAAGTCAATCAATTATCCACCACATATCCAAGATCACATATCTCGATCAACATAAATTAAATTATTGTAAAATGCCTGGAATCAAACTGCGCTACATAGTACAACGAGGCAAATACGTGTACTGTGTCTACAATACAAGAATACAGATTGAATGCCTCAATAGCGTAGGGGTAATGTCGTGAAGTTTTAAATGACAGATCCTGAGGTGAATTGAACACTCGTGGGTTCGAATTCCTGCCGTGCTAATCTGATAGTAAAATCTCGGATATTCACTGGACTGGTTATACGGAAAATGGTCCAAATTGCCCAACGGTTTAAACATGTGGTATTAAAAGTGATAGATATCAACATAGTTGATCATTTCACTACAATGCGTGCTTACTTTTTTTCACCGTCTATACAGGATAACATGAGGAAGGCGGAAGACAGAGAAGAGTGGAGGCGTTATATACCATGGACCTGCCAGTAGGCAGTGCACTTAGAGAGAGAGAGAGACAGGATAACAACTGGAATACAAGAGAGGATAATCATTTATTTACTACACAGCGACTATAAACGATAACAACCTGGAGGATTGTATCTGTCTGCTTGTAGCGCTAGCTCTGCGTACTTGTCCGCCTGACTTCTCTCTCCCTCCTATAAATCAATCATTCCATCAATCAATCAATAACCCAATCAATCTATCAGTCTTTGTCATTCAGATTAATCAATCAATCTGACAGTAAATTAATATGTATTTAATCAATCAGTCAATAAGTCTATTTCTCAATTAATCAACCCGTAAGTAGATCAATAAATCAATCAATTAAATCAATCAATCAATCAGGCTTCTTTATCTCACTTAGTTGTTAATCAAATAACCCATCTTACTATTTCTCCTATATTTTGATATCAACTAATCAACTCATTTAACGACTGGGCTCAAATTTCAAGTATATATATATATATATATATATATATATATATATATTTATATATATATATATATATTTATATATTTATATATATTATCCATGCCCAGAAGGATTGAAACCTAATATTCAGGTGAGCTTGGCTTTTAATTCATTTTAATTAGATAAGAACATTTCTAAGAGGATATAGTTGGTCATAAATGTATAATAAGATGATTCATTTCTATTACTACATTAAAATCTGCGAAAGTTATAAGAGAAAATGTTGAGTTAGATTTAAAGTTGACAACATAGTAGAGATTGACTTCTGAGCAAAGACAATATAAATACTTATTAGTCACTAGTGCAAATTTTAAATCACTCGGAAGTCAAATTAAACACTATTAGGAAATTATTGATCAACTGAAACTTGCGAGAAAAGGAACAAAATAACGAAGAGAGTTAAAAGAACACAAAGGAAATATGTGAAATTTACTTAGAAACTAACATAAATTGCTAATATACTATCTGCATTAAGAGCAGAATAATAAAAACTAGGGTGACAAAGGCTATATATAGATTTAAATAAAGGAGGTTGATAACATCTACATCTGAGTATTGGACACATTGCACAGCACTTCAACGAAACCAGAAATCTAAAATAAAGGAATTAAGGATGAAAACTAAAATATTTTCAATTTCAACATTTCAAGTTGACACAGAGAAGCAATATATATACTCAATATATACTAAAAAAAATACTCAATATACAATATATTCTCAGAAACAATATATTTACTCAATATATATTCGAGTACAGAATTAATTTGCTGGGTAAAAGAATCTGTATTTCGAGCACACGAAAAATACGAGTATTTAGAGTACTACAGAGCAGAAATAAAGAAAATGAAGCGACTACAACTGTTCAACGGATAAGAGAAGCAAAGGCGTTAAGAAAGGAAACAAAATCTGAGTTGAAATTGAAGATTTACCTCAATTGTCTGCAGAATTATGAAACAAATAGGTAAACATAGAAAATGATTTCTGCAAAATATATTCTACCTACACATTTCAGCTTACATAGAATCATTATCAATTCATAAGCTTAAGTAGACCTAAGGGAATCAGCCCCAGTAACTAAATCATAAAGCATAAGTTAGTAATAGGTTTAAACCTAGCTTAATTAAAACAATCAATAGTAATCAGTATGCGACTATAATCTGCAAACATAAGAAACAAAGTAGCAAATCATTCGCAGAGTTACTACTAGATATTTTACTTTACTTCGTAAGACTATTTTTAGCGAATCAATTTATGACAATGCTTTTACTACTACACTAAATTACAAATCACAATGAATCACTGGCACATACTCTGGGACTACATCAAGCTTATCTCGTACAGTTAAGATTTCATGTAATTCATAAACAAATTAAAGCAGCATGCACGTATTGTAACGGCTTATCAATAGTCCTGGGAAACTTTTAAAATGCGCCAACAGGTTTATTTAAATTCATCCTACGTTCCTTATGAAAAGTTCCTATGAACCAGATGTAGACTATAGAATATAAGATACGCCTTGTAAGACTAGCCTCTTAATACCTAAAGTAATAAATTCGAACAAAGCTACGAGTAAAATTTCTAACGTTTACATACTTTTCTGAAATATTTGCTTACAATACGAAGACATATTATAAACTGTACACTCATTAAATCTATCAATAAATTACTCCATTAATCAATCAATCATTTCATCCATCAAGCAATCACTCTATACTTCATTCAATCGATATAAAGCTATTAATAATACGTGTTTAGATGCCCATGAAGATTTCTTAACAAAGCTATGCAAATTATTGTCTTAAATAAAAGCATAAGCATTGATAGACATAAAATATAAAAATATTAATGTGTAATATAAACTGTGAAAACCAATATTCACAATAAAATATTATTAGCAGGTCAAAAAATTAAGTAATACAGGAACTAAATTTAACTTTAGTCTTCTAAAATTGGAAAAAATTGACTTTTCTATGTATTTCTTAACAACTTCTGAAAGGTAACTGAAACTAAATCTTACAGGTTAACAAAGTTGTTTTATTTTAGTTACTATTATTATACCCTCACAGAGAGATCTTAAGAAACACGTATAATTTTCGTTACATCAATTTTGAATTTTCCCAAGGAAATGCCCACCATAATGACTACATACGAGGTTATAGAGGAATGAAAGGTTGGTTGCTGCAGCCACTGCGACCTTAGTATCCTTCCTCTCGAATGACTTGAGCGTCTCAATGGCCTGTCACGACAAAATGGACAAAATAGATCATTAGTTGAACACATAGTGTATATATGTATACATATATATATATATATATATATATATATATATATATATATATATATATATATGTGTGTGTGTGTGTGTGTACATACATGCATATATATTAATTTATTTATTTCAATATAGATTTTTTAAACTAATCTTTCCTTACCACACGTATACTGTCAGGGTTAATCCAACGGAGTTTTAAATTGAAACATGATCTTTCGCTTACTAACAAATACATAAATCTTAAAAAATTAAAACAATTAAACCTGTTGAAAATCTTTCTGCTTGAGGAAGCCGATAGCTTTGTCAATGTCGAGACTATGGGCTAGGTCCATGTACTGCGAGGACATATATATATATATATATATGTATATATATATATATATATATATATATATATATATATATATATATATATATATATATATAATATACATCTATGCTACAAGGCTAAGTTTAACGAATCTTTCCTTACCACATGGATACTGTCTGGGAAAATCCAATGCAGCTTTGAGCACATGATCTTTCACATATTAACAACTAAAACTTTAATCTCTTAAAAACAATTAAAACCTGCTGAAACTCTTTCTGCTTGAGAAAGCCGATAGCTTTGTCGATGTCTAGACTGTGGGCCAGGTCCATGTACTGCGAGGACTTGACCTGGTCGATGCACCAGTTGTAGCCCTTGTCAAACGTCTCGTCGATAGCAGGAGATATGATCTTAGCAGCCATCATTATACACTGTTCCGCCTCAGCTCTCCTGCACACACATAGATCAGAGATGTAAGCAAATGTCTTGTAGCATCTATCAGTCGTGAAGAAATACGTTCTACACTTTATTTGACGTCCCTGACATCATCCCCGGATGAGGAAACGGACGTTAAACCTTTACTATTATTAATATTATTATTATTCTCCTGCACAAAATACATTTTACACACCCGCAAAGACATAGATCAGTGATGTGAGCAAATGTGTTGCCGCATAAATCAGTCAATGAACAATACATTCTACACTTTATTCTCCCGTACATACATAGATGTAAGATGTGAGCAAATGGAAATTGGCGACTGATATATGCGACAACATCTTACATCTATGTAAGATTACATCTTACATAGATGTAAGATGTAATCTTACATAGATGAAAGATGTTGTCGCATATATCAGTAGCCAAGTAGTACATTCTACACTTTATTCTCCTTCACAGACATAGATCAGAGATGTGAGCAAATGTGTTGTCGCATAAATCAGTGAGTATTCTCCTGCACAGATATAGATTTGAGATGTGAGCAAATACGTTGTCGCTTATATCAGTCATGAAGCAATAAATTCTATTGTCCAGTGAGTTAATTCATTTCATAACAAATTTATGAAGTTTTTATTTTTTCTTATCAATTTTTATATCGAAGAAGACAAAAGAAGGTTTCTACAAAATAATCATAAAGATTTAGTTCAATTAGTAATTTAGTTCACTCAAAACAAATATTTATATTTTGATTAATTAGTTTTGCATAGTAATATGTATTAATTTTATATATTAAATATATTAAGTAATTCTATGTACCTGACATCACCCCAGTATGAGAAAACGGACGTTAAACTTTTACTATTATTATTATTATTGTTATTATTATTTTTATTTTTATTATTATTATTTATGTATAGTCTATATGCCTTATTGTATATATTAAATTCATACCTTAAAAGTTGTCATTTTATTGCGATAAATTAGAAAAAATCATTTATCTATCTTTAAAATGTTGCTAATTTAGCTTCAAATTGTTTCCTACATTATTTATAATTGTAACTCATTTACATGATACCTCTCGCGTTCTATCTGTCTGAGATTGTCTTTCTTGATAACTTCCAGAATCAGTCCATACTGCTTGTCATCCTGTGCCAATCAATCAACCAACCAACTAACCAATCAATCAATCGATCGATCAATCAATCAATCAACCAATCGATCAACCAATCAATCAATCGATCGATCAATCAATCAATTAATACATTAATCAATCAAATATGTTTACATCTATGTAAATAATTATAATAAAATCCACATATATGGCAAAGCGTTAATTTTCAATGGAAACATTTCTACATAAATATTGATCTATATATGCAAGCACATATTAATAATTAATATATAGTAGAGCGCTGTACCAAGTTGAATTATATGAGCGGCGTGCTAATATAGTTGATTTAACAACAGCGGTAGTGTAGTATATATATAATATACATGTATATGATTCTATCGTGCCTCTGCATAAGAATACGAAAATATGAGAAGATAGCAATACGTGCAAAATCTTGTTAGCTGCTTATAGCCATGTACCTGACAATACATAGTAAGGAGCATGAGAGAGGGGGGAGAGATAGAGAGAGAGAGAAGGAGGAAGATATACATGTAGATAGAGACATAGATAGACATAGACTCACGGGCACAGTGAGATATTTATCCTCATCGTCCACCTTGATGTCGACTGTCAGAAGTCTCTCGAAGGTTTTTCTCATCTTCTCTTGATCGCCGAGAGCGAAGTAGCAGAGGATGAGGTTGAAACCGGTCCTGAAGTTCGGCTCCTCGGCCATGATATGCTCAAATGATGTGATGGCGTCCGAATACTGACCCAGCTTAACGAATGCTATGCTCACGTTCTGCATTATCTTTATCCTGCAAAATGTCATCAATCCGTTATTACATGGTTATTACTTAGTTATTACACAGTAGTTAAATGGTTACTTGACGGCAGACCATTCCCTTTTCAGATAATCTCATAAACAAGCAACAAGCTAAACGAAAGAGTAAGGAACAAATTCTAGACGCTATAGGTCAGTTTAACGTCAGTCTCCTGACTCGACAGCATGTTTGTGATAGGGTGAGAGGGTACTGGATTGGAACCTTGAACCTACTGATTGACAGTTGAAGCCTTTCTTTGGAGTTACTTTTGTAGTTATAGTTTTCCCGCCTTTCTCTCCGTGAAATGCAGAAAAGTGAATCTGCTAATTGCGCAATAAAATGAAGTATAACGAAATAGTCACAAGACTGCTCACCTCATGTTTCTGTGAGTAGCCGGTACCTGGTCTAGAGCCATACGATAGTACTTGATAGCCTTGGCGAACTGCTTCTGTCTGAAGTACAGGTTGCCTATGTTCACCTTCAAACGACCTGAAATAAGCCAAGTATACTGCTTTTAAAATATTGAAATGTTTCACATCATCATCATCATCTTCATCATCATCATCATAATCATCATCTTCCCTTAAATTCCAGTTGAACTAGAATCAGGATACCAATAGACATTCTCCAATCCTCTTTGTACCATACCATATCATGAGCCAATCCCCTATTGAGAAATGTTTCAGAATTAATGTATTCGTTCTATACTCGGATGATGCTACTGATAAATTAGACAATATAGAACAATCGCGCACTGTGCACACTTAAAAGAAGAAAACTAAATTAGATATTGCAAAAAAGGATAAAAGTGGCTGAAGCAGAAATATTCCATTAAACCGTAGAATTTCATATTTGCCAACGTCTAGATGCATCCATTGTGGTGTTTAGCTAACTGGATTGACTTTCAGTTAGTAATTAGCAGAGAGCTTCTGAGATTTGTTAAGCTGTTGTGAGCGTACCAAGCTGAAGGAGATCTTTGTTAGCAAAATGTTTTATATATATATATATACATTTGGATCTGCATAAGTTGCGGTATAATTTTATCACATAGCTCACACTTCACAGTTTATTTCTCACTATTTCTGTTTCGGATTGTTACTGCAATAAAGAATACTTTCTAACAATTTCCTACAAGCACTGCAGAACAGTAACAACTGAAATCATTACTAACTTAGTTATTAAAATTCGCTACCCAACACGATCGTGCTTGAATTGATTTCCTAAAATTGTTATTTGCTAACAATCAATTAATATAATTGTTAAGCTGCACACAGATGTCAGTTGTGCACTGCTGTCCTCTAAAGCTTGTGCATAAATCTTCTACTAACTAACCACATGTAAATACACACAAAATGTCATATCATGTGATCATCCTGGAGCTGGTTTCAGCTCAGGATTTCTTTACGATGTTCCTCCACAAAACTCTATTCTTTGCCATTTTCTCGATGATCATTCCTTTTCTTCCTTCTGTTCTTCCGTAAATGCTAACTCCAGCAGCCTTCAAATCTTCTTCGAGGCAGTCCTTCCATCTTCTTTTAGGTATTCCCGCCGTTCTCTTTTTTGTTTTATAGCTAAATACCTTTCGAGGGTTTCTGTTATTTTAGTAATATAACACACAAAACGCTGACGTCACACCTGAGTTGCTGAAAGCCTTATTCTTGACGAGCACCTGATAGGTGTTCAGAGCCTCGTTGTCCATGTTGTTCGACGCGTACTGGTCCGCCAAATTAAACAACACCTGGTAAACGTTAATAAACAATGGTAAACAATACTGGTAAACGTTAATAAACAGATGTTTCTCCGTTCTTAATCCGCAAACAACAATTGGTAAACGTTAATAAACAGACAATCCTTCAGTTCTTAATCCGTAAACAACAACTTGTAAACGTTAATAGACAAAGATTCCTCAGTTCTTAATCCGTAAACAACACAGATAAACGTTAATAAACAGAGGGATTCCTCCATTCTTAATCCGTAAACAACAATTTGTAAACGTTAATAAACAGATCATCCGTTCTTAAGTCGTGCGAGATTGAGAATTATTTAGAATGAATAAAGACAAAAGTATCTGCAAATAGACGCATAATGAGAGCCCTAAGCCACATAAATGATACTGAAGTCAAGAGTATTAAGCCACATAAATAACACTGAAGTCAAGAGTCTTAGGCCACATAAATGATATTGAAGTCAAGCGTCTTAAGCCACATAAATGATATTGAAGTCAAGAGTCTTAAGCCACATAAGTGATACTGAAGTCAAGAGTCTTAAGCCACATAAATGATACTGAAGTCAAGAGTTTTAAGCCACATAAATAATATTGAAGTCAAGCGTCTTAAGCCACATAAAAGTAACTGAATTCAACTGAGTCACGGGTCAATGTAGTCTGTAAGCTGCAGCCACAGACTAAGTAAAGAAAGAACAATTAAACTGACATTTATTTTATGATTAATTGATTTTTAAGATAGATTAGTTTTACGATTAATTGATTGACGGACTGCCAGATAGGCAGACAGACAGACAGATGAACGGACGAATAAACTGACTGAGTGTTGTCTTGCTAGTTTGATTTATTGATTGGATCATTTATTGATTTCTTGATTCATACGGAATAAGTGAGATCTAGATTCATCTGTTCGTTGCTGCCCAACAATTCTCTCTGTCTCACTAACAAGCGCTCCTTACGACCAGCCTCCTTAGCCTTCTCTAGAGCCTGCACCAATCAATCAATCAATAAATCAATTAATCGATCAATCAATCACTCAATCAATCAATCCGCCGACGATTAAGCTAGCCCGCTTATTTAGCCTTTTCTATAGAATGCAGCAAGCAATCATTAAATAAATCAATCGATCAATCACTCAATCAGTCAATCAGCCATTAAGCTAGCCCGCTTACTTAGCCTTCCCTAGAACCTGCAGCAATCAATCAATCCATCGATCAATCAACTAATATATCATTAAGCTAGCCCTTAGCTAACCTTAGCTTTCTGAAGAGCCTGCAACAAATCAAATGCAAATGATGAATAAAGAATATATCAGTCAATAAGCAGGAAAAATATGAAATAAATCAATTTAATTGAAATTTATGGTTGCAATACCACGTAGCCTACTAGATAGAAGCAAACGAATATATCCAAAAATTAAATCTGCATAAAAACTAAAGATAATTAAGTCCTTAGCTATGCTTCATTAGAACGGAATTCTTCGCTATTATAAACAACTATTAGAAGATTTATGCCAATGTCATATACGGGTTTTACTTAATTCATTAATTAATTCTATGGTGAGACAAAATAGTAAAATATTCCAGTCAACATTTGAGTAAGAAAATGAGTATTATCTGCAGAGATAATATCTGATAATACAGAGTAATATCTGCAGAGCTATCTGTTCTTGGTAAGCCTAGACGAATAAAACTCATATGATTATACAGCAGCAGCGCAATTAAAGCGCTACGGTCATTAAAGACAGCATAGAGCACCATATGTTAACATAGGCAACCAGGTAGAAGAAAACGATTAAAGACTAACCAGTTGGTATTCACCGCGTGAATTAGCGAAGCAGCTCTCTTCTATCAGCTCATTCACATTCTTCTCCAGCTGCTTCACTTTCTCTTCTGGGCTGAAAGATGTTCACAAAAAACAAAATTTCAATAAAAAGATAAACAAATAAACTAAACAAATCAATCAATTAATCCGACAAGTAATTCTATCCTAGATAGCAATTTATCCACCAATCCACAAGTCAAGCAATGAATGGAGACTTAAACTCTGATTCGTCATGCATTAGCTATTCAGCTACATCAGTCAAGTTCATAAATTATCTCACTGCAATAGATCTGTAGAAAGTGAAATAGTTCAGCTTAGCTAGAAAAAATGCGGTACGGATGCTTGTAATGTGCAATTTTACTTGATCGATTTCTAAAGCTAACGTAAAAATTTAAGCCTAGTTTAACGACCGTTTCTAACTCGAATATCACGTCAGTGATGGGGAGAGTACTGAATTTGAACCCTGCACCTACTATTCCGCTCTGGAACAGGTAACCAACAAGCCACCGACTCAGCCTTAGCAATAATGAGCTATAGAGCAAAGCTTTAGAAACATACAAATGGATTGACTGAAAAAAATAATATTTAAATAAATACAGCTCGTATAATGCGATGAAATAAACTAAATTAATTACTTTCAGAAATCATTAATATATTGCTGGAAACTGTTAAGACTTTAAATAGGGTTAATTATTTCAGCAAAACATTTACTAATATAGAACAAGAATCCTCCAGAAATTACCATATAACTGTTGAAGATAAAACAACACTTAGTCAAAACAGGGCACATTATCAAACAAGAACAGACCGCCAAGGAAAGGACTTAACTAATGTGCATTCATTCGTTTGGAAAGATTTAAAACAAAATGTTGAAAATTATGAGAGGTAGAATTGCATTACCTATCTTCATTTTTCTTTTCAAGGGGAGGGGCCGGCCCCTGAGACCCTTGATTCAGCGGATCAAATCCTGCAAATAAATCAGTCAAACTTAAAAAAGGTAAAGCTAATGTTAACGTCAGTTTCCTCACCGCATAGCGATGTCAGTGACGCGGGTGAGCCTAGGATTTGAACCCTGCACTTACTGATCCCCAGTCGAGTGTCTTACCGACTTCGCCACTGGCTCCAGCCAAACTTACAGCATCATTCAACATTATTCAGCAAATGAGAATCAAGATTTATTCAGTGTATTCTCTTACTTCACCTAGAATACCAAATGAATTGATAACCTGTCAAGTTCGCAAATTTATGCCGACGGAAAATTTAATCAACCAATCAATTATTGATAAGTTCATCAGCTGATAACTAACTCAATTGATAATTTAATCAATCAATTATTTATTAGTTCATCAGCTGATATCTAACTCAATTGATAATATAATCAATCAATTATTGATTTTTAACTTATAGACAGCATGTCGAACAGCTTAATGAACCAAGGATGTGAGCTTTGAATCTATTTCTATCCGGGAACCTATGATCGGTTGATGTCAAGTAAGTATTAACGCTTTCACTAACACTAACACTTTGACTAACACTAACTGATAGACTAAATCAATAAGTCACTAAACACACATCTCTACCTCCTGATCAATCAATCACAAATCACACACCTCTATCTCCTGATCAATCAATCACTATACACCCACCTCTATCTCCTGATCAATCAATCACTATACACCCACCTCTATCTCCTGATCAATCAATCACTATACACCCACCTCTATCTCCTGATCAATCAATCACTAAACACCCACCTCTATCTCCTGATCAATCAATCACTAAACACCCACCTCTACCTCCTGATCAATCAATCACTAAACACCCACCTCTATCTCCTGATCAATCAATCACTAAACACCCACCTCTATCTCCTGATAATCAATCACTAAACACCCACCTCTACCTCCGGATCAATCAATCACTAATCACACACCCTCCTGATCAACCAATCAAAAACCCACCTCGACCTCCTGATGAAGTATACCCGGCTGCTCGCACGGCCGTCATTGGTCGAGCGTTGCCCTGAGCCCCTGTGATTGGCCGGGCCCCCATGGACGAGGGGGGCATGACGAGACCCTTAGGCAAGCCCATCCACCCCCTGCTCCCTGCAGACGTGCCCGGGGGGCGGGCCGCGGCAGTGGGAGGGGGGCGCTTAGCATTGTTAGCCTGCACAGCTTGCTGGAATGCAGGGTCATATTCCAGTTGCTAAAATATATAAAATAATTATAATTAAATAGATTATTTACATTCTAGTGCGGAACTATACAAAATAATTAGAAATAAATAGATTGCTTACATTCTAGTTGCTAAAATATACCATGAAATATTATTAAATAGAATATTTACATTCTAGTGCGAAAATATACAAAATAGTTATTGTTAAATAGATTATTTACATCCTCGTGCTAAATATACAAAATAATTATTATTAAATAGATTATTTGCATTCTACTTACAGTACAACAACATTTTAGAAAAATTGCAATAAATAAGGATCCCCGTGTTGGGTCCAGGTCGTTTGAAGAATTTGTCCAACCGGTGACTGCACGTGTCGTAGAAGGCGACTAACGCACTAAAATCCATTCCAACGTCAGAAAGGGCACTCGGTTGGTGAGCGCCTAGGCTTCAGTAATTGCCACAAAACTTAAACGAATGGATACTTGAGAGAGGTAGACCACAATGGACTTGGGATGTGGTAATTAAGAAGGACATGAAAAATAGGGGATTGATTGATGATATGGTGTGGGACAGGGAGGACTGGAGAAAGTCTATTCGTATCCCGACCCTGGTTAAACTGAGATTTAAGGGAAGATGATGATGATGATGATGCAATAAATAAGGATAAATAATTGTATAATATAGGCCCACCTACAAATTCATGATTGAAATATCAATTGATGCAAATGCACAAAGAACTCACTAACTAATTTACATATTACAGTGAAAAACTACACAAAATAATCAGAGATTTAGATTAAAAATGGAAAAATGTTTGCTTACAAATTAAAACTCTCTCCCTTTATCTTCTCTCCCTCTCCAGCTCTTTCACTCGATCAGAATACTATAATGTCCACAGAATATAGTTCCAACACATATTTCTATCTATGGCTCAACTTTTTTTATCCAATTACCAATCTTAAAATGAATTAATTGTAAAATCATTCCAAAGTTAAGTTACTTCACAATAAAATTTTACTTTCTTCCCTTTCACTCTACATTCTACTAATAGTAATTATAGACTCATTCTAAAGTTAATTTAATTTAATTTAGTTTATAAGTTAATTTAAAATAATTGAACTTAATTAATAATTACCTGTGTGTCCAATGTTGAACTGTAGTTATTGAATCCATTATAGAGATCATCTTCATCTTCTCCGGCCAGATGAGCACCCTCCATCACGTTCATACGATTTGAATTCGCCACAATTACTATAGTTCTGCAGCTCGTATTAATATTGTTTCCACCGTCAAAATCACAGCGAATTAGAGACTTTAAACTTTCCTGCTACAGGCAAATCTTTATGTAATTCTTAATTTGTTCTAATTTATATATTAACTACCATCACTGAAACAAATATAGGATAATTAATGCTACTAATTAATTAAGTTATTTAACGTCAGAATTAGTATTTGACTCTGTCTGCTATAACATTACCAATAAACTATACACAGTAATTGAAATAATATGTTTTGAATACATTGCAGTATTTCGTATCATCAACATTATCATCAATTTCATCATCATCATCATCATCATTATGTTCCCTTGAATCTGAGTTTAACTATGATTGGAAATTTTAACTTTTTCATTTGTTTCAGTAAGCTGCTTTGTGGCAATTTCTTGAGCCTAGGTTGTTTGGATCTTAGTGCTCTGTCGCCCTTTACGACACATGCAGTCCACACTTGATCTATTCTTCAGCAACTCGGACACAACACAGGTAATATGTTAAACAAAGTATTATACATATAGATGAAAAATTTTATGGATAAATGTCAATATTTGTATATATGAGAAATTTATTTTTAGAGTAATATAGTTCAATAGAGTGATATATTAAAATCCAGTGATAAATAAGTTTAAAAAAGTACCTGAAACCCTGAACCAACGTTACTTCTCTCAAATCGCATACATTAAATGAATAATAATAATTGAACATCGAGTATTATGGAATGAGCCAAGTTGGCGAATAAAAAACAAAACAGATCTAACAAAGGATGAGAAATACAATTTCCACTTGATTAGTCCAAAGAGTAATCACGCAATTAAAATTACATTATTAAAACGGTTTATTTGATTTAAACGCTTTACACCGCAGTTATAATGAAGCTGTGATGTTCTACACACATCTAAACCACTCAGACATATATAGTACAGACTTGACATAATAACAAAAATTATTAGTAAAGTAAAAAAGTAAACACACAATATAGTGAAATGATCAACTATGTTGATATAACATAACATAACATAACATTACAGAGTCAGGAAGCAATTATATGCTTGTTTAAGACTCATCAGGCTCTTAACTAAAACCAATTAATATAAATCAAATCATACTGAACATGCAATCAGCATCTAATTTACATGTTCTTATGTTTATCATATTTATTTTTAAAAGCATTCACTGATTCTGCTTCCACAGCTTCGCTTGCAAACTATTCCAAGCATTTATAACTCTCTGACTAAAGAAAAATTTCCTTAAATCTAGTCTACTTCTACATTTACTAAGTTTATAAATATGTCCGCTTGTGTTTCTCTTGTTTGATAAATTAAACCAAATACTATGGTTAACTTTGCTGAAGCCTTTGAGTATCTTAAAAACTTCTATTAAATC
The DNA here is from genome assembly GCA_905160935.1 of Enchytraeus crypticus. Taxonomy (NCBI): domain Eukaryota; kingdom Metazoa; phylum Annelida; class Clitellata; order Enchytraeida; family Enchytraeidae; genus Enchytraeus; species Enchytraeus crypticus. The sequence goes on along the minus strand of CAJHZI010000301.1, from coordinate 119,356 downwards.
TCCTCTAGTTCTTCTCTCACTTAAAGAGGTTAATCCTATGAATTTTAATCTATTCTCATAACTAAGTTTTTGACAGTCAAATACCAACCTTGTTGCTCTGGCTTGCACCCTTTCTAATTTATCGATATCTTTCTTAAGATATGGGCACCAAGCCTGAATGCAGTATTCAAGTTTGGGCCGTACAAGAGCCTTATATAACCTTACCACAATATCTTTATTTCTACATGCAATTGTTCTTTTAATCATTCTTAATACACAATTAGCACTATTTACAACTTTATTACAATTTTCACTAAATTTAAAAGAGCTATCCACAAAGACTCCTAAATCCCTCTCACTGTTGTGGATTTTAGTTCAATATTGTTCAATGTATACTCAATTTCTAAATTATTATTCCCTATATGCATAACTCTACCATTCTCAGCATTGAACTCCCTTAGCCAATCCCTAGAACAGTTCTGTAAAATTTTTATATCATACTTTAAAATCTCAGCATCTTCAATGTTGTTTACTATCTTTGCTACTTTAGAATCATCTGCAAATTTACTAAATTTAGATACAATATCTATGTCAATGTCACTGATGTAAACTAAAAATAATAGAGGTCCTAAAACAGAGCCCTGTGGCACTCCACTCTTCACTGCTGCCCATTCTGAGAACTCGTCCTCGACACACACCCTTTGTTTGCTATTACTTAACCAATTACCTATCCACTTTAAAAGTTTTCCCGTTATTCCATGTGCTTCCAACTTACTAAGTAATCTTTTATGTGGAACTTTATCAAACGCTTTAACAAAGTCCATATATACGATATCAAGGCTATTTTTATTATCTACTTCCTTTGTAATATATTCTAGAAAATCTAGCAAATTAGTTAAACAAGAACGCCAACTAATAAAACCATGCTGACTATTTCTAATTAAGTTATATTCTTCCAAGAAACTAATTATTTTATCCTTAATAATGCTTTCAAATGTCTTACTGATTATACTTGTTAAGCTTATAGGAATATAATTTTCTGCTTTATCCCTCTTTCCATTTTTATGTATTGGTACAACATTGGCATTCTTAAAATCTTGAGGAACAACCCCTGTTCATTGATGCTTATAGTAGGTTTAATAGAGCTGGTGCTAATTCATCTCTTAGCTCCGAAATCAGTTTTCCATGAATCTCATCTGGACCTTGACTTTTATTGACATTTAGCGAATTAAATTTATTTATAACATCATCAATATCAAACTCAATATCACGCAAGGAGTATTCAAAGTTACCTTTGAAGATCCTAGCCCGTACTGGCATATTAACTAAATCTTCTTCCACAAATACAGACGAAAAATATTTATTAAAATAGTTTGCAGTATCTTTATTATCTTCTATGATATTGTTATATTCATATCTTAAAGGACCAATCTTTTTAATAACCTTTTTGTTAGCATTAGCATAGGCAAAAAAACTCTTTGCATCATTCTTTATATTACGAGCTAGCTGTTTTTCAAATTCTAACTTAGCTTTTCTATTTTCTGCAACTGATTTATTAAGCTTTTTCTTATATTCACAGTACAAGAATTCTTCATTATTACTATTTTTATAATTGTTAAAAGCATCTCTTTTGGCTTTTCTTTTTCTTCTTACCTTTTTAGTAGCCCACTTGCATCTATCTCTATTCTTGGCTTTCAATTTAATAAACTCATCACGAATCATCCTGAGACCTGTGTTAATATTATTCCATAAGCCCTCTACATCATCGTTATTATCATTATCACTTAAAACCATAAATAAATTTCTATGCTGAATATTTGTTTTAATTTCTTCATAATTTACTTTAAAATAATCAAATTTTTGGACTTTCCTACAGTTCCAACTGCACTGAATTACAAAGTTAATGGTTCGATGATCACTTGTCTCAAAAGGTTCACCTATAAGTACATCCTTAATTATTTCTTCAGAGCACAAAACAAGATCAAGGAAATTTTTGCCTCTAGTAGGCTTATTACAATACTGTTCTAAAAAAATTATTATTTATACATTCTATAAATAAGTGAGATTCATCTATGTTTTCTCTATTTCCCCAGTCCAATTCAGGATAGTTAAAATCACCCATTACTACAACCTTCTTATCATACAATTTATCAAACACACTAAACATAGCCTCGTCATTAGTTTTTGAACTATCTGGGGCTCTATACATAACACCAATAATAAGATTAATGTTCTTACACTTGATATTACACCAAACACTTTCTTTAAAGTTAGAAACACATAAATCATTAACTTGACTTGGGTTCAATTCATTTTTTATATACAGCAAAACGCCCCCACCTCGTTTCTTGACTAAATCATTTCGATCACATCTAAATACACTGTATCCACTAAAACTAATTTCACTATCACTAATGTCATCAGACAACCATGACTCACTGATTCCCAAAATATCTATATTTTCATCTTTAATCAACAATTCTAGTTGAGACATTTTATTTACAATACTTCTGGAATAAACACATTTTAAGCTATTTTTAACATCTAAAGGCGACGACATCTAAAGGCGACGACATCAGGGGCGAGTGACATCTATCACTTTTTAATATCACATGTTTAAACTGTTAGGCAATTTAGTCCATTTTCCGTGTAACCTGTCAAGTGAATGTCCGAGATTTTACTCTCAGATCAGCGCGGCTGAGATTCGAACCCGCGAGAGTTCAATTCACCTCAGGATCTGTCATTTAAAACTTCATGACTTTACCCCTACGCTATTGAGACATTCTATTATTAAATAATGAAAATCACTTCAATTTAAGAAAATTTAGAGAAACTGAAAATCATTCAAGAAATCTCTGTCCTCTATTTGCTCTAAAAGCTATGTAGGTTTGCTAAAGTTGTAGGCTGAACTAATACGATTTAGTTTAACAAGATTTAAAAAATTCAGGCATTACAAATATTTGTTTACTTACCAACAATCCGTTGCTAAAGTAAACACACTAACCACAGACTCTGCTCTCCATTATTAATGTACCTTTTGTTTCATTTATTATTTTATTCTATTGTGTTATTTTCATCTAAAAAAGTAATAATTTTATATTTAATTATAATCTCACATATTTTTACTGTAATACTGGTTAAACTGTTTGATTTGTAATTCGCTGCCTTGCTTCTTTTTTATGTAAAGGTACTACATTTGCTTTTCTAAAGTCTTGAGGGACTGACCCTGTTTCTCAAGTAGCCCTGAAAAGCTGTACTGGAGCCAACAGCCTGTCTCTTCTTTTTAACAATTTTTCATGAACCTCATTAGGACCTGCATTTTTACATACATTTAACTAACTTAAAGTATAAAATATTTTTGGTAAATTCTAAAAATCTTTAGCAATGGTGGTAAAAGAGATGGACGCTTAGATTATCCAAAAACTATTTGAAAATGTTCAATTAACTATGGGTGGGCCCTATACATGAAATTAATTTGCTTGAGTTCTCGTAATTGATTTTTTAAGCTTAGAAGGTTTAATTTTTTATTTATACTTAGAATTTTATCAATAATTACTGTCTTTGAAGGACTTTCCTGGAAGAATGCAAGTTTATAAATCTTTGAAATAAAAGTCTTTGCTCTCTGACTTAATCTAATTTATGATTTATGATTAGTGAGTTTAATGTTTAAAATAAGGTTACAAACAAAAGGTTTTGCGTTCAAGAACAAGAGTAAGTGTTTGTTTGTTGATAAACAATCTATCTCTTAGATTGGTAATTTATACTTTTATTTCATCAATGATAATAATAATAAGAACAATTAGAGTGCTACTGTCGTCCATGACAACACCGAAAACTCTTTGAGGCAAATCATGGCCGGTGTTCAAAAGGAAGGTCCAAATCGGTACAAATTCTAAAATACAAAAAATTAGTCCAAAGATGAATTTAGGAACTCTTATATATGCTTATTTCTGATTATTTGTAGCTATTTTAAGCAACAATATTTTATTTTCTCGGAACATTCACAGGACTGGGTACACGAAAATCTATTAATATTATTATTAGTAGCGTAGGGGTAATGTCATTAAGTTTAAAATGACAGATCCTGAGGTGAATTGAACCCTTGTGGGTTTTGAATCCCAGCCGCACTGATCTGAGAGTAAAATCTCGGACATTCATTGGACTGATTGTACGGAAAATGGACTATAAATTGCCTAAAGGTTTAAACATGTGGCATTAAAAGTGATAGACATCAACATAGTTGATCATTTCACCATAATGCATGTTTTTAAATTGCGTAATGATTTATACATGTGGCATTAAATGAGACAGATATAAACATGGTTGATCATTTTGCTATAAGCCAAGCAAAGTTTAAAGCCAGTTTCCTTCTTGTATATCATGTCAATGATGGGGAGAGTGCTAGATTTGAACCCTGCACCTACTGTTTAGCTGTAGAACATCTTGCCAACAAGCCACCAGCTCAGCCCGTATTATTATTATCATTAGTATTAGTGCTAATTGGTAATATTATTATTATCTGTGGAAGTGTTCTTTAGCAAGCCAGTTATGACATTTGGGTTATTGGATTTGGGTTATTTTGATTTTTGGGATATTGAAGTACTATTTCTGAGTGTGAAAGCAGATATTTACTAGGAACATGTACTTTTTCTACCTTGCAGAAACTATTTTTTCTTATGATTATTTTTCTATTTTCTTCTGCTAGAGAGAAAAATAAATTGTAGAGTATTTTGCAACGATGACTCAGCAGATTAGAAAGCCAGGTCATCCCGCCAGTGGTTCAGGGGTCAATGACCTGATCAGTAGAATCGATCAACTGAACGTCGATAGAGATGTTACTGATGCGAGAGCCATCATGAAAAAGGTGTGAGATCTATTGCTACAATCTGTATGAACTAGTACTAATGTATGTGATCTATTGCTACAATCTGTATGAACTAGTACTAATGTATGTGATCTCTTGCTACAATCTATATGAACTAGTACTAATGTATGTGAGCTATTACTACAATCTGTATGAACTAGTACTAATGTATGTGATCTAGTGCTACAATCTGTATGAACTAGTACTAATGTATGTGATCTAGTGCTGCAACCTGTATGAACTAGTACTAATGTATGTGATCTATTGCTACAATCTGTATGATCTAGTACTAATGTATGTGATCTCTTGCTACAATCTGTATGATCTAGTACTAATGTATATGATCTAATGGTACAATCTGTATGATCTAGTACTAATGTATGTGATCTATTGCTACAATCTGTATAAACTAGTACTAATGTATGTAATCTACTGCTACATTCTGTATGATCTAGTACTAATGTATGTGATCTAGTGCTACAATCTGTATGAACAAGTACTAATGTATGTGATCTATTGCTACAATCTGTATGATCTAGTACTAATGTATGTGATCAAGTACTACAATCCATATGAACTAATAATATGCCACAATCTGTGTGATCTTGCACTACTGCATGTGACCTAGTGCTACAATCTATATGATCTAGTACTTCTGTTCTACTTAACTTATAAAAACTTAAAGTTTAACGTCGTTTCTGTATCACGAGGGATTCTCTCAGAGATAGTCTGACTGGGATTAGAACTGTGGGCCGCCTGCTGGTTGGGTAAGCATGCTATATGTATGGGCATCCAACTGACCTTTTTAAAAATTGACTTTTTTAAGAATTATCTATTTTTATTCATCATTGAAATTTACTATCTTTCACACCTACACGGGAGATATATGATAGTGTTACACCCCTATGGATAAGGATGGATAAGGCATAGCCTTTGCGAAGGGATTAACTTGCTGATCTAAGGAGTGCTCTTATGGAGCGAGAAAAAGCAGAATTTGAGTATGAATATGCACCTTGAACCTGCCACTTGGCAGTGCACTGAAGAAGACACCCCTATATGAATATATACAGGTACAGTTCCCTTGATATACTTACATAACATCTTTCTAGATTAATGGTACTTATAGACTATATATTCTGCTATTACATAGCTCAACATTTCATTACTTTAGAAACTATCGTTATATATTTGTCAGGTGCTCTCGCTGTCCAATCACGAGTCGAGGTCAGCTGAGCTGCTCTCTCCCGGTGTGGTAAAGCTCCTGGCCTCCTCCGACATCATCACCAAGAAACTTTCTGCATGGTTCGTAGCCAAGCACATCCAGCAACATCCGGATCTTTTCCTGCTCGCCATAAACACTCTCGTCAAAGACTGTGCCAGTCCGTCTCCACTCGTACGAGCTCTAGCTCTGAGGACACTCAGTTGTGTGGATGGGAGACACGTGACCGATCATGCACTGCCTGCTGTGCTACGTGCGTTGGACGACACCAGTGCGTCTGTGCGTCGTGTAGCCGTGCTAGCGTGCAGCAGGTGAGTAACGGGATAAAAAACAACATTTATTACCATTTGATATTTTAAATCTATCAATCAATGAATCAATAACAATTAATAATAATGATAATAATAACAACAACAATTAGAGTGCTACAGTCATCAATAACAACATCGCGAAATATTGAGACAAAATCAAGCTGGAGAGCAAAAAGAAGGTCCAAAAACGGTGCAAATTCCAAAATCCAGATAATCAGTCTGAAGTAAAAAAATTAAACGTGCAGTTCCTAGCCATAAGGCAATGTCAGGGACGTCTCATGCAGACTCTACACAAACAGGCGCCAAAGCACCACACGATGAAGACTTAGTACACAGAGACCACAAGAGAAATTAATATATATTCGTTTATTACATGAAATCTCACATATCGCACAAAATGTATAAACATACTTGGAACAAAAAGCAAATAGAAAGTTCAATAATACCATAGAGTCCAAGATATAAGTTTCATTAAGGTCAATATATAATAGTCTAATGATAAAATCTTATCCATGAATGGAGTACGTTTAAACGGTGATTAAAATGGATGAGCCCTCCCACTGTGCTTGATGTTAAAATATATTAAGTCTTCTTTATTTCAAAACATCTAACAACCACAGATAGGTATCCTACGAACATAATTACATTATATGTAATTATGTTTGTGAAAGTGAGATAAAAACAGTGTAAGTCCAAGATAAATCTGTGATAAATCTATGTAAAATATATATTAGTTGGTGTAAAAAGCAATGTTACAATGTCTTAATAACATTAATACTAATTTTATAATTTCTTGTTTGTAACTAGTATTTTGCTATTATTAGATTGACTGATATGTATTGCTAGTATGTTACGATTACTATATTGGCTGGTATTTATAGCTAGTATGTTACTATTATGTGATTGGCTGGTATGTATTGCTAGTATGTTACTATTATGTGATTGGCTGGTATGTATTGCTAGTATGTTACTATTATGTGATTGGCTGGTATGTATTGCTAGTATTTTGCTATTATTAGATTGGCTGGTATGTATTGCTAGTATGTTACTATTATGTGATTGGCTGGTATGTATTGCTAGTGTGTAACTATTATGTGATTGGCTGGTATTTATTGCTAGTATGTTACTATTATGTGATTGGCTGGTATGTATTGCTAGTATGTTACTATTATGTGATTGGCTGGTATGTATTGCTAGTATGTTACTATTATGTGATTGGCTGGTATGTATTGCTAGTATTTTGCTATTATTAGATTGGCTGGTATGTATTGCTAGTATGTTACTATTATGTGATTGGCTGGTATGTATTGCTAGTATGTTACTATTATGTGATTGGCTGGTATTTATTGCTAGTATGTTACTATTATGTGATTGGCTGGTATGTATTGCTAGTGTGTAACTATTATGTGATTGGCTGGTATTTATTGCTAGTATGTTACTATTATGTGATTGGCTGGTATGTATTGCTAGTATGTTACTATTATGTGATTGGCTGGTATGTATTGCTAGTATGTTACTATTATGTGATTGGCTGGTATGTATTGCTAGTATGGTACTATTATGAGATTGGCTGATATATATAACTAATGTGGTACTATTTTTAAACAACAACAACACAATTAGAGTGCTACTGTCGTCCATGACAACATTGAGCACTATGGTACCAAATCCAATTTGATGAGCAGAGTGTGGGGTCCAAAGCGGTGCAAACCAAAATCCGCGAAGTCAGTCCAAGGAAAGGTACTAGTAGAATGGAGGTTTACGTGATGGTCTCAGTTCATGTGCAAAGGTTGAATAGGAGAGGTCAAAAAGAAAAGCCTTCAACCGTCTATGAAACTGTTCATATGAGAGGATAGGATGAACAGCAGAAGATGAAGGGGTGCGTAAAGTGGAAGGAAGAGAATTCCAGATCTGAGGAGCAGTGTGCTGGAAAGAGCGCTTGGAGAGCTTGCTGCGAGAAGGGACGCTAGGTCGCTCTAGAGAAATTAACTTAGAGGACCTAGTAGATGACTGCATGGAGGAAGGCTGTCTCACTTGTAATAAGTGGGACATGTAACCTCTGCCCGGGGTAGTGATAGACTTGTATATCAGAGAAGCTGCCTTGTAATTTAGTTAGAGGTGCTAGTATGTTGCTATTTTAAGAGTGGCTAGGGTTTCTGGTGTGTTGCTATTTTTAAACTGTCTAGGGTTTCTGGTATGTTGCTATTTTTAGACTGGCTAGGGTCGCCAGTGAGGACATTCTGAACGACGAGGTGGTGGAGCGGTTGTACGGGATGATCAGAGACAACGATCCTGTTGTTGTTGTCAACGTGCTCTCTGGTCTCGACGAGATACTGGCTATAGAGGGGGGCGTGGTCATCAACAGAAACATTGCGCAATACCTCGTGGAACGCATTCAGGTCGGTCGATTCTTTCCATCCTGTGCGTCGTACTTTCTCTAATTACTCTTCATAGTAATAGTCTTTATATTATTCTTGACATTGTTCTTTCTCTAACTGGTAGGCTCAACAAGGTGTAATCTGAAATATAAAATAGTAGCAGTATATGGCTACATTATGCGATCTATTTTCTTTTGCAATTTCTTTTTATTAACTCTATCGTCTAAATTTATCTAACTTACTCATCAACTTCTGAGCCGTATAAATGCTTTATTTTTTAAATTTTTGTTTGAATTGTATGTGTATTCTAGTATTCCCTCGTATAACATTCTCTCTCTAGTGTTTTGCCAAGTGGCAGGTCCAAGGAACATATTCACACTCAGAGCATTCACGCTCCTTAATAGCACAGTGTAGATCAACTAGTTATTCCGTTCTCAAAGGCTACGCAAATTTAACCGAACCTTTTGTAGTCAATTGCTTAGGAAAAATCTGATGATAGAGAGAGAGAGAGTATATGTTTATTTCGACAACAACATCAGTGTAGTCGCATACATACAAAATGTACAAAAAGAGAAATAAAAGTACAAGTTTACAACAAACATAAACAACGATGCAATTAATTAAAACAAGCCCAATACTATTCAATCAGTCTGAATTGAATTGTGAATTGAATAGTGAGAGCATTGCTCTATCTAGCTAGTCGCCGAGTTGGTATGGGAAAGTGCTTCTATCAGAATATTTTATCAGTCCTATGATATAAGATTATAATTTAGAAATAACATAAATTTCTATAATAATTTAAATTCTTTGGATCATTTCTGAATTTTTGTTGTACATTTTTGCAGACATTTCCAGAGCGTATCCAACCCTATGTGCTGAGTTATCTCATGAGATACACTGCAGCAGGCTGCGGTCAGTACGACCTCGAGAACATCATGAACTGCTTGGACCCGCTTCTATCCAGCAGATCTGCTTCGGTTGTCATGACGACCACTCGCTACTTTCTCGAACTGTCCGCTACAAATCAACTCAGCATCGAACGTGACGTCGTTGAACGAGTGAAAGGTAGGCTATTTCATCTCCGACATCGCCCTCTGGTGAGGAGCCAGACGTTAAATCCTCATTGTGTTTTATTGTATTATTTCTATCGTATATCTTATCTTATGTTATTTGTAACCCGACCCTGGCTACCAGGGATTTAAGGGAAGATGATGATGATGATGATGATGATGATGGTGATGGTGATGGTGATGGTGGTGATGGTGATGGTGATGATGATGATGATGATGATGATGATGATGATGATGATGATGATTTCTATCTGCAGATCAGTAGTTGTAGGAAATTGTTATCTTGAATTGAAATTGTCGTTGATTGCAGCCATTCAGTGTATCTTTTTGGTCTGTGTTAGAGATTTGATATAAAATATTATTTCTCTATATGTATCTGTAGTATTTCCTGTTTTAATTCATTTAGGATTAAGGTGAAATTATCGTTACGGTTGTTCAGTTAATGTTCTGTGATGCTGAGATCGGATTTACTTGTTTAACGTAATACCGTCGTCAAAATCAGAGAGCTCTGAACGAGATCAGGTGTTTTCTGTTTTCACTTTTATTATTATTTGACAATAAAGATGTAGTCTCAATAGAAAGATTATGTACGAAAAGGAAAAATCCTGACTAGTATGTAATCTAACCTTTATGAGATGAAACTGTAAGACTGAGGAGTATTAATTAATATTAAACCAAATCAGAAATATCCAAAGAGAGGCACTACCATATTCTCTGCATGATATGTGAAAGATAAGCCATTGTTATAGGTAGCAGAAGTAAGCCAATATAAGATGTATCCTGCCTATGGGTATGAAATGTTATTAAGATGTTCATTCAGTGTGTCACTATTTTGGGGTATTATATGTTATAGGTTAACTAGTATATGCTACAAATCTTTTTATTAACTTATTATTTTCTAAATTACATTAATAATAAGATTTGTAGCAGTCATTGGAAAACCTATAAAGCCGTAAAAGTTTAACGTCTGTTTCCATACACACTTGTGCAGCCTGAGACAGTGCTAGGTGGTTTAGAACCCTTGATCTTTTGCTTATCAGGAAAACGTGCTATCAGCTATTCCACTGTACATGAAAATTTGTATTAATACGCTTTTAACATTTAGATTGATGTTTCAAGTGGAGGGTTATTGCTGTTAATTGTATTCAACAGATCACGTGCTGCATTTACTGAATGTCTTAATTAGAGTAGGGGTAACGTCATGAAGCTTTAAACGACAGATCCTGAGATGAATTGAACCCTCCTGGGTTCGAATACCAGCCGCGCTAATCTGAGAGTAAAATCTCGGGCATTCACAGGACTGCTTATATAGAAAATGGTCCAACTTGCCAAACGGTTTAAACATGTGGTATTAAAAGTGATGGATATCAACGTAGTTGATCATTTCATTATAATGCGTGCTTAATTTTTAATGCAATTAATTGTATTCTGCAGATCACGTGCTGCATTTACTGAGAGCTGTTGCTGACGACTCTGAGACGACGTTTATATTGCTAGAGTTCATAGAGAGTCTACTTAAATACAGCTCAGAATCTTTTACGTCAAGCTATCGCTCTTTCTTCTGTCGCCACAGCGATCCTACTTTCATAAAGTTACAGAAAATACATCTGCTTGGTATGTGTGATACAATATTTCATAAGCTTTAGATGTGGTGCCATGTAATATAATACAGTCATCATCATCATCTTCCCTTAAATCCCAGTTTAACCAGGGTCGGGATACGAATAGACTTTCTCCAGTCCTCTCTGTCCCACACCATATCATCAGTCAATCCTCTATTCTTCATGTCCTTCTTAATTACCGCATCCCAAGCGATCCTACTTTAGAGTAGGGGTAAATTGTGGTCTACCTCTCTCTAGCTTATCATCCAGTTCTTCCCTCCAAACTCTCTTTACTACATCCTCATCTGCCTTTCTCACCATATGCCCATACCATCTCAATCTCGACTGAGCCAACCTATCCCCGATCCCCTCAACATTCAAATTCATCCTGACATATTATGTAATATAATAGATGTAATATAATACAGTGCTTGTCATGTAATATAATACAGTACTTCATACAGTACATCATGTAATATAATACAGTACTGTCCAAAAATACATCTCCTAGGTATGATGCAAGAATGTTCCTGTTTTAGACATGACGCCTTAGTCTACCTGTAGTCTACCTGTAGCTCCTTTCATCTACGTTATATTACGTCTTTCAGCAACTCACTAAATATTCAAAAGTTACTTGATTTAATAAATATCAATTGTTAGCTGTTAGCCCTAACTATCTATAGTGCTGCCTTTTGGCTGGAGCCAGTGGCGATGTCTATAAGATATTCGACCATCGATCAGTATGTGCGGGGTTCAAATCCTTGGCTCGCCCATCACTGACTTCGCTTTCGAGTGATAAAACTGACGTTAACATTAGCTTTTTTGTCTCTCAGCAACTCACTAAATGTATTCAAAAGTTATATGAATTAATTAATATCAATTGTTAACTGTTGCGCCTAGATATCTATATTCCCCTTTTTTATGACTGGCAGGTGAATTGGGCAAGTCAATGAATGAGAGTAAAGAACTGATGGAAGAACTGGGCGGCTACTGCAGAGATCTCAACATTCCTGTGGCTCGCAAGTCTATCTCAGTCATTCACCAGATGTCGACGCTGGGTCTGCCGAGCGTCTGTCAGTCAGTCGCTGTCATCTGCATAGGTCGTCTCGACCTGTATTCATCGGCTACGGACCGATCTCAGAGGAGTTATTCCACTGACGCGATCATTGTGGACGTGCTAGATGTACGTAAATATACCCTTATGTGTTATTCACTGGCTGGAGCCATTGGCGACGTCGGTTAAGATATTCGACCGCGGATCAGTATGTGTGGGTTCAAATTCTGGGCTCTCCCGTCACTGACATCGCTTTCGAGTGAGGAAACTGACGTTAACATTAGCTTTACCAGCTTTTCTATTCTAGTTTTGTAAATGTTATTTTTTCTAAATTGTTTTTATTTGAACTTGTTTTGTTGTTGTATTGTTCTTGATTGACCCAATAGCTGAATCTTTTCTAAAAAACGAACAACTCGAAGACGTTTGTGATATTCTAAAATCTTTCTTTATTGATTCCAGGACGTATAGGAGGACAACGTTTACGTCAACCTTGGCAAATAAATAAACGGTGACCTAAAATTTTATATAATTATAAATCATAGAATTATATATTTATAATTTGTTAGGCCTACGGCTGGTCCTTTTAACATCTCCAATTTTAACTTTCACCTCAATCTTTTAAACTTTTTTATAGTGTATTTGTCTTCACAAGATTTACTTTTAACCCCTGGTGTAAAAGTCATGAAGGTTGGACAGAATTGATTTAGATAAAGATGTGTAAAGCACGGTCGTCTACTCGAGATCTTCTCGTTTAAAGAACCGAGAAGTCTAGAAACATTGATATTTTTCAAAGGGATTTTTCTCTTTCGAATGGCAGGTTGATGTAAGAAGCTTTATTCATGTTCTCTCGTTTCTGTCTGATGTATTACCTTTGAAAATCTAATAAGATCCTGTGTTGTGAGAATTCGTTTTAATTGCATTGTTGCCTATTACATTTAGTGTCTATAACATTGAATACATATTACATAGAATACCTATTACATTGATTACCTACTGCATTGAATACCTCATTACCTAGTACATTGAATGCTTACTACAGTAAAGTTCGACAGAATTAATTTAAATATGAATGTGTAAATATGAATGTGTACAGCACGCCCATCTACTCGACATCTTTCTGTTTAAATGTACCGCAAAAGTCTAGTAACTTTGCTATTTTCAGTTTCAGTGTTGTCTCTTTTCGATTGACAGGTTGATGAAAGGTGCTTTTATTCGTGTTTTCTCATTTCTGTCTGTAATATGCATTAATTAAATATTGATACATTTCTTAGAAATTTATCTCCCTTGAAAATCTAATGAGAAAATCTTATTTCTATTCGTAATTGTATTTATTCTGTACCTATTACATTGCTTTACATTGATGTTGTGCGTAGGTCTTGGAAGCCATGGATCTATCGAATCTACCAAACAGCTCAAAGGTCTTGGAGTGTATTGAGAGATTTGCGGCTGTACTTGACAGTGGACTGGACGTCAGTGTAGGTGTTAGGTGCTCATTCTTATCTCTACTCGCTCAGCATGGGTCCCAGATACAAAATACTCCATATATACTGGAGAGACTTGTTCAGGAATTGATTGAATCCTCTACTGGTGAAGTTTCATCAGCAGCAGCTGGCCTGAGGGGGTCAGCTACGGGTGGGATAGCAGCTGGGCTGAGTGGCCTGAGGGGGCCAGCTACGGGTGGGCTAGCAGCTGGGCTGAGTGGCCTGAGGGGGCCAGCTACGGGAGGGCTAGCAGCTGGACTGAGTGGCCTAACAGCTGAGTCAGCTGCTGCAATGACTGATCCAGCTAACAGCAATGTTAAATCAGCTACTACTGATACTGCAACTGCTGATTCAGTCACAGATAGCTCAGCTATCAATATCCAGTCGGATGGAGGTACTATCTCTAGAGTTTCTGAAAGTACAAATACAACGAAAGCAGTTACTAATCAATCAGAAGCAGCTAATGCTAGAATTACAGCTGCTGATAATTTAGCCTCAGCTACTACTGCCCGTTGTTCAGCTGCTTCCGTTGTCGTTGCCTCCAAAGCGGCTGTAGTAGCTGAGAACCAATCGGAGGATATTGTGTCACTGCTGGACAGCTGTCTAACAGCTGCTGTGTCGATATTTCGGCACCGCCCAGCAGAGGTTCAGCATACGCTAGGAGCTGTGCTAGAGGCTTGCTGCAGCAGCTGTAACATCGACCTGCGAGACAGAGCATGTATGTACTACGCCGCTCTCAAAACAGACATTAGTGTTGTAAGGGAGCTTGTTAATGCATAGCGTGCATTCTTGTCGTTATAACTCATTGCGATCATTATTAATTTGTTTGTTTTATTGCCATATTTTAGTTCTATGTCTTTTAAGTGAAATTAGGTTATTAATTAGGCTACTCCATGTATTGTTTTGATTTTTCATTTATTGGTAAAATAATCGGAAAAATAATTTATTGAATTAAAGTCTGAATTTACTTATAGCTTGCTAGTTGTTGTAAATTCAAATACAGTTTCACCATCGGACAGAATATATCACAAACTCAGTATTGTTTTTAGGAATTGAAAAGGAAGTAATAAAATGAAATATAGTCTGGTTGATGAGGTACAATTGAGATTGTTGATGAGAGAGCTTCTATAGAGAGTAGTAAGAAAATATCATCATCATCATCTCTTTAATCCCAGTTTAACGAGGGTCGGGATACGAATAGGCCTTCTCCAATCCTCTCTGTCCCGCAGCATATCATCAGTCAATCGACTATTTTTCCATTCGTTATGGACAATTTTGTAGCTTACAATTTCTGAAGCCTAGGTTCTTACCATCCGAATGCTCCTTCTGACGTTGTTATGGATCTTAGTGCTTTAGTCGCCTGCGACACGTGCAGTCACCGGTTGGTCTATTCTTCAAACGTCCCGAACACAACACGAGGACTGACAGCTTAAGAAAATATGACATAAATTTGTGGTAGGTCTAAATGTACCAGAACTGTCAGTGGAGGATCCAGTGGCCCGGCCCCCCCTTAGGCCCGGCGATAAAAAATTTAAACTATATTTTAATTGTTTCTTTGGCAATTTCTATGTGCCAGTATGTTTGTTATGGCAGTGGTTAGGGGGGTACGAGGGGTACCCCTGAGCTCTGTTTCAAATAACTCCCCCGAACCAGGAACCCCTGTGCTCAAATATGGGATTTTGCGCCCATATTTGGTAAACTAGGAGACCTGTATAATGGAAGGGGGCCCGAAAATGTTGATCGTTTCACTAGCTCTCAATTTTCACCTTAGCCACTGTATACGAGGAATAAGGGGTGTAAGTAAAAAATGTGAATTCTGTCCCGGCGCAGTGGTGCAAACAGCCTGGGCTGGGAGGGGCTTAAGCCCCCCCCCTACCGCCAAAATTTGATCACTTTTGCAATAAGTCCAAAGCAGCTGAGTTTCTTCAGAGGTGAAAAATTAACCTACTTTTTTCCAAAACAGATGTAAGAATTGAGGCATTTTAGGTTTTCCTCTCACTTTAATACGGGTATGATTGGGGGGGGGGGGTAAGATAAGGGGATACACTCACTCTATGAGCCGAGCGCGGTAGTGAAAAATGTTGAGCCCCTCCCCACCCACAGCATTTTTTCTGGTTGCGTCACATGTCTCGAAGAAGGGGGGGGGGGACGTAAACAAAAATTGTGTACTTTCAAAAAAACCTTTCGCCTCTACCTTTAAAAAATTCCTGGATCCGCCCCTGTGAACTGTAGCTGTAGGCTACTGTAGATTATTTCATGTGTCAGGCTGTTTAAATTGAGATTAGCAGACAATTCGAAAATTCCGCAAAAATGCGTTGAAATAGAGAATGTTGCGTACTAATTGAAAAGTTTAGCAGAACCGATGGACTCTCTTAGTTTTAAGTATTTTATTTCCACTTTTTGATGTCAGACTATCTACTAGAAATCATAATTTTTTCGCACCTACAGGAAGATAAAACTGAAACAAATTGGTTGCTTTAGTAAGTTTACAGAAAGATTTAATTTTTCTAACAATATTTAATCTCTCTCTCTAGGGTTCTGCCAAACGGCAGGTTCAAGGTGCATATTCGTACTCAGAGTCTTCTTTCACGCCTCATAACTCGATACATTAACAGACCAACAAGTTAATCCCTTCACAAAAGAGATTAACTGCCTTATCCACACCTTATGTAAGTGAAGTTAGTCTCTACTTTGAATCACGGTGTTTTGAAACTCTTCGTCGAGCTCTTTACATACATATTGGCAGGATTTAGCGCACTTGGTATAGTTGCGAGTCAATAATCGAAGTTAAGCTACATTGGTCATGGTTTTGTGTTGTGCTCGTGTGTGGTTGGACCACTGCAGAATTGGGCAATCGCAAACAATCTGCTGCGTGTACGTAAGAGTCGACTAAGGCAGGAGCTGAGGATGGCTAGTGGGAACCCACCTCACCATGAAATATTTTCCGCCAGGATTAAATGGTAATCCATCTAACCGAGGAAGGCAACGGGAAACCACCTCAGAAGCCATACTTTTCCCAAACTATAAGCTACATAGGCATAGACTTTGTGAAGGGATTAACTTATTGATGTATGAAGTGCTCTTATGGAGCGAGAGGACAGACTTTGAGTATAAATATGTACCTTGAGCCTGCCACTAGACAGTGCACTGAAGAGAGAGAGGCCATGGTTTGGTGACCACCTAGAAAGACCGAGTGTTGACAGCTTTGAATGAAAAAATCCCAAGGTGTTGGAAGGTTATTCTTAAAAAGGCGCCTGCTGCAATTGATGCGCCATCAAAGGCAACGAATACTAATAGGAGGAAATGGGCCTTAAACAAGCATCTGTGCTTCCTGACTCAGTATGCCGTTTTGTTTAAATTTCAATGGTTAGGCCTATAGCTATGTCTGTGATGCTATTATGGTTAGGCTTATTATGGTTAGGCTTATTATGGCTAGGCTTATTTTAGTGGGGACATGAGTTTAACATTTAATACCATACTTGGGATGTTGAGTACACGCTGTGGATAGGGAACGCATAGCGTAATTCAGAATTCATGTAGGCCTATTGATTCTTGTAAACGGAAGACTTGTATTCTTTCACACGCCTACACTTGTCGTCACGTGATTGGCTGCCTACACTTGTCGTCACGTGACCGGCTGGCTTCAGGTTGCTAACACTCAGTCGAGTATGTCGATTGTTAGAGCCTTAAAGAGGAGTTTGATCAACTTGTTTGTGCATTTTTCTGAGGCTTCAGTTGAACAGCCTGAACGCGCGGAAAATGTTCTCTGCACAAATAAAAACACCCACCGTTGCTGTTACCAAAACACTGATTGAACTGATGATTAACTATTGAACTCTGCTGATTGTCTATTGAACTGCTGATTAACTAAACATTGCGTTTATGCACTTTTAAGTTGCGTATTGCATAGATTTTTTATCAAGTTCCTATAAAATGTAGCGTGGAATATTAGTTATTGGTGACGATCGCATGGTTTTCCTATGTATTTAGTCACAATTTTCTTAGAATATAGAAGTCCCTGCAATTGATTTTTTACAGTCGAAAATTGTAAAAATCAATGACGTGCGCCGATAATACGAAAACTACACGGACGCTAATTTTTTTACGGCATTAAGGCATTTAATTAAGATATTATTAGAAGATCTAGGAATAAGTTAGAACTGATCAGATCGCAATATAAATAATGTAATTTCTATACAACGCAACACAATTATACCCGTCGTTAAAATACAAAACTCTGTGCATATATCAATTATACGCTAAAATAAATAAATAAATCACTAATAACTTAAATAATCTAAAATAAATAACTTAAATATACGACAGCAAAGCTTTTACCGTCGATTAAGGACTCTATATTCACTGAGATATTTTTACTTTCTTATACGCTATAATTATTTCGATGATGCTCATATATATATATATATATATATATATATATATATATATATATGTATGTATGTATGTATATATATATAAATATAAAGATGGATGATTTTTAATTAACTGACAGTTGAGTATCCAAATGTAAAATAAAATAGATATGAAGTAACTCAGTTAAGCGCTATTTCGTTTTTAATTTTTTTGAGTCCATTTCCTATGCCACGTATTTTATTCACTTCAGGTTTTAGAATAATATTATCCACCTACCATAGCGTCAATAGTGCCAGCAGGATTATAGTTCAGACTGCAAATTGTACTGCCTTTATCTTCATGGATTGTTTTCTCAGGGAATAACGCACCTGCCCAGTAAATGTTAATCGAAACTGAGGAAGGCATAGGGCCCACCTCGTCATAAACAGAACCCCCCAAGAATAATGGTATATCAAAAGGAATGTTATAGATGATTTAAAGATGCACTCATGTGTGAACAGTAAGAGCAAAACGGAAGATAGAGATCAGTGGATCAGAGACGTTTTATACCATGGACCTGCCAGTAGACAGTGCACTTAGAGAGAGAGAGAGAGAGAGGGAGAGAGAGAGGGAGAGAGAGGGAGAGAGAGAGATCTTCATGTATTTCTTCAAGCCTCTGCAGTCAACTTTACTAAAGGTCTCGAATTTTGCTTTTGAAATTCTATCTCGAATCTGTCGAGTAGGCTACCATCTGCATATGCATCTTGAACTCTTTATATTATAACTCGTCATTATATTATTTTATCATATTATATTATTTATATTATAACTTACTTTTATAACTTTATGTTATATATTGTAACTTGTCTTGCTTAAAATTTAATATAATGAGTCCTATATTCCAGTTTGATGAAGGCAACGGGAAACCACCTCAGAAGCCATACTGTTCCCAAGCTATAGGCTACATAAGGTAGGCTATGGATAAGGCAGAGACTTTATGAACCGATTAACTTGTTGTTTTAAGGAGTGCTCTTATGGAGCGAGAAAGCAGAATTTGAGCATGAATATGTACCTTGAACAGTGCACTGAAGAAGAAGATTCCAGTTTGTCATCACATTCACATTCATATTCGAACTACAATGATAGGAAAAGCACTTGATTTGAACCTTTCATCTACTGATCCGATGTCAAGCAACTCTATAACAAGCCACCGGCACAGCTGTTTAATTGTGAAGAACAGATGAGACTCCAGATAAAACCACTTTATATTGTATATAATATAATATTATATAATATTATGTAAGATAATATATATATATATATATATATATATATATATATGTGCATATATATATATATATATATATATATATATATATATATATATATAGGCCTACACACACACACACACACAGACACACACACACACACATATATACATGTATATATATATATATATATATATATATATATATATATATATATATATATATATATAATTCTATTGAACTTATCTGTATTGGATTAGAGATTATATTCTACATCTGGGCATATATATGTGTATTTCTCAATACTTATTATGTTAATATGCCACTTTGTGAAAAAACTTATTACTAAGTTCTTGAAATATTTCTTTAAACATAATTACAGTAATGCATGCATGAATAGATGCATTGTGTTTCGGATAACTGAAGAATATACCAACCGTAAGCTACACGTGTCGTAGGAGACGACTGCGCAAGAACTGAGAAAGACAAAAAGAAACCACCTCAGACCCCATATTAGTCCAAGATATAGGGCTTTTACAGGCTACGTTAAGGTATGGATAAGGCATAGCCTTTGTGAAGGGATTGACTCGTTAATGATGGAGCGGTCTTTATGGAGCTTGAAAGCTCTATGTGATTAGGAACATGTACCTTAATTGTGAGCAGGAATAATATACCTTAGATCTGTAACTTTGCAGGACACCAGAGAGAGAGAGAGAGAGAGAGAGAGAGTGCGCGAGAGAGAGCGAATACATGTGCATTGTGCATGTAAATAAATGATACTTGCTTTTACTTTGGACTGGTTTTCTGGATTTTGGAAGTTGCACCATTTTTAGACCTTCTGTTTGCTCGCTGGCTTGATTTTGTCTCAATAGTGTTCGATGTTGTCATTGATGACTGTAACACTCTAATTGTTGTATTATTATTATTATACATGTGACAGTTTCGTGTCAACCTGTATTTGATATATTTTGCTCTTTATTATATTCAAGAATATTGTGCTTTGATTAGAAATTCTGATGGGAATAAAATATTCGGTCATACAATAGTTCAAGGCAGACTACTCGCATGCCTGAAAAGTTAAAAAACACCCATCTGCCCGCTCACTGCGGAGATCCGCTATGGCTTACTATAAATGTTCTAGCCTGCATACATTCGTGCGCCCAGGGTAGTTTGACGACTGAAAAATAATAGGCTCATTTTACGCTTACGTGTCACTGTGCTAAGAACTTTTTTACGAATACTGTGTATATTAATCTGAAATATTTTTATAGTGATAGAAACATGCCACACGTTATTTCTGCCGATATAAAACACATGGCCAAGTTATGCTTTCTGCGTTTTAGCCTTCAAACATTTTGGTTTTATAGTAACAGCATAGACCTAATTAGGATTATCGAATATGGGACGTATATCTAAGCCCATTTTTGTTAAAATAATAGCTATAGTGAGAGTGAGAGAGGAGCCTTAGCCTGCTACATCGGAAGAGTGACATATAGTGATAGAAAAATGGCGTAGATTATATCTTGAGTAAAGTGCAGCTCAGGACTAGCTGTATAGCCCTCTTAGATCTAATCTCATGAGCAATCTCTTAGTGGGATTTATAATTTACGTTCGTTTAATTTAATTAAATGTCCATGAATATATTCGTGCTACCAGCATAGGCGTAACCATGATCGAAAATCTGGGGGGACACAATCATTGGCGTTTCCACGGGGGGGCGGGAGTCTGCTCCCCCCTTAGGCCCACCGATAAAAAATTTAAACAATATTTTCATTGTTTTTATGGCAATTTCTATATGTAAATATGTATGTAAGATCAGTGGTTAAGGGAGGGGGGACTTAGTTTCACTAGCTTACACAGTACAACTACTGGCTGGAGCCAGTGGCGATGTCGGTATGGTACTCGACCGCGGATCAGTATGTGAGAGGTTCAAATCCTGGGCTAGCCTGTCACTGACCTCGCTTTAGAGTGAGAAAATTAACATTAGCTTTACCAGCTTTTACCTTTCAAAATTCGATTCACTGGCAGTGGCCTTGCCCTGCACGGTAGAAGCAGCGCTGTGCGCAAATTCCTCGTGATTTTCTAACAAAACTCTGAACGATACTATGAAATTTCATTTACAACTTTCAGAATTCAAAATCGAAATTAGTAATATATTAATTCTTACCAAACGTGGCTTCTTGGTATTTAACAGAAATTTATCCATGATGCAATTATGCAGAACTTGGTTTACTGTCTATGAATTTATATTGTAACAAACTCCATAAGCTAAACCTTTATGCACAATTTTCAGAGCATCTACCGATGGTTGATAAGTTGACCTCTCAATATACAATAGGCCTATGCAGCCTCAACCTCTAGATAGGCCAATATAGTTTCATCTGAATATAGTTTAGCTCGGCTAGTTGGCACTTGGCACTCTCTCATATTTCGTCACACTCACTTAACTTCGGGTGCTCAGCCCTATCGTCTCCAATATAGTATAAACTACTAAATTATGGGACAGTATATAGGAGTCTATGGCCGAGCATACACAGTACAACTTCAGCTATGTCATTAATTAATATCATGGAAGAGCGTATCAGTCTACCAATCGATTTACAGCACGGCTCTATAAATGCTAGTAATACTTACACATGCAGTTTTTGAGCGACATTGAAAATTTCGCAAAATTTCTTACATAAAGTAAATATATATTTTAGCCTAAATTATGGGGGGGGGACATTTGCATGCGTGTCCCCCACTCTAAATTCTGGGGGGCGTGTCCCCCCTGTCCCCCCGGTGGTTACGCCAATGGCTACCAGTCCTGTGAATATCATATATTTTACTCTCCTAAGCTCGTAAAGGAATCGAACCTAATATCTCAGTAAGGGCCAGTTACGTCTTCAAAACTCTTACCGTTGATTACCGGCTCTAAACTCACTTAGATATTTCTACTTTTTTAATATGCTACGATTATTTCGATGATTAGAATTTTATAGATGGATGATTTCAATTAATTGATAGTCGAGCATCAAACTGTCTTTTTCAGTGCACTGCCAAGTGGCAGGGTTCAAGGTAAATATTCATACTCAAGTCTGCTTACTCGCGCTGTAAGAGCACTCCTTAGATCAACAAGTTAATCCCTTCACAAAGTCTATGCCTTATCCAAACCTTATGTAGCCTATGGCTTGGGAAAGGTATGGCTTCTTAGGTGGTTTCCCGTTGTTTTCCTCAGTTAGATGGAATAATTACCATTTAATCCCGGGGAAAATATTTAAAAGCGAGGTGGGTCCCCTCCTGCTATCTTCAGCTCCTGCCATAGTCGCCTCATACGTACACGCGGCAGATTGTTTTACGGTTGACCTATTCTGTAGAGGTCCAACAACACCCGAGCACAACACGGGGACATCAAACTGTACAAATTGATAATTCTATAAAGCTTGTACAATTAACATTTTACAATTACAAGAGATAAATTTAAGATGCAAGGTATTAAAGTTAAATATTACATTATTATAATATGATGTATATTATTGCATTAGATATTTTATAATTTTATCAATTGTCTCGTTTTGTACTAATCAAGTCTGGCTGTACTTCTTCTCTAAGTGCCGTGCCTGTTCCAAGCCTGCGCGGTCATGGTCATATTCCTCTGTATGTCTCTATTCATTGTTGCTCTGATCATCTCTGTTTCAGTTAACTGCATCCATTTGCTAAGGCTTTTAATAAACGTCATTCGTTGTCGACCCTTGCATCTTTTTCCTTCTATTATTCCTGTCACTAAGATATTTTAAACTATTTTTTTGTTCTGCATAATGTGTCCGAAAAATTGGCTGTACTACTCGATTGTAAATACCTATAAATATCTATACGAAAATCAGATGATAAATTCTTTAAATCATAGACACTATTTAATATATTTATTACTTAACTATCATTAAGTAATAATTCATAATAAATTTTCCACATTTGCCACGTGTATCATCATCGTACTCACCATCTTTCCTTTATTCCCTGTTCAAACGGGGTCAGGACACGAACAGACCTTCTCCACCCCCACCCCTCCCTTGTGCCCCATACCATAGCATCAGTCCTGTAATATCTTTCACTAGCTTAAAAAATTCGTTAATAATTGCTGGAGCCTAGGCGCTAACCAATCGAATTCCCTTTCTGATGCTGGTTTAAATCCTAGTGCTTTAGTCGCCTTCTACGACACGCTCTGTCACCGGTTGGTCTATTCTTAAAGCAACCCGAACACAACATGGGCTACACTACTACATATATACATGACAATAATAAGAATTATCGTAAGTCTATTTACAATTATAATTATGCTGCTTTTCTTTTCTTGCGAGCACCTGTTCTTTCTTTTTTATATTAGCGGTATTTCACGTTTCATGTAAATTAAAATTTATTTCATTGAATAATAGGTGGCCAACTAGATATAAGTCAATGCGTAGGCTGTTCTTTTTGGCGGCCAATTGAGGCCGTATAACCATTTGAGATATATATATATATATATATATATATATATATATATATATATATATAATTAAATGGGTCTTATATTATATATAATATATATATATATATATATATATATATATATATAAATTTAATGGGTCTTAGCATATATATATATATATATATATATATATATATATATATATATACATGTATATATATATATGCGTATATATATATATATAGATATATATATACATGTATATATACGTATATATATATATATATATATATATACATATATATATATAAGACCCATTAGTGTATGCACATGCATGTGCAAAGTAGTAAATGCTTCCTGTATATATATACATGTATATATGAATATGTAATATATTTTTTCATGTTTTCTTCTATTTAATACAGCATTTGAAACTAGAGGATAACAATTTCCTTTCCAGCATCTGATATTACAGAATCGACAAATACTTCTAGAGACTTTCATGACATCGTCTTCGGACGAGGAAGCGGACGCTAATTTTCGTTTGTACTGTAAAAGGTAAATCCATCAGAATCAGACTACTCAGCAAAAAAGATAATTACAGGAGACACTCGTGCAATAAATAACATTCTACGGATACTAATGGCTTCTATTTCCATCTCTACGTCCAGTGATGATGAGGGATCGCTTTCACAGCTTGCACCAGACGTCCCTGATAAAGAACTGTCAGGAATCAAGCCACAACCTGGCAAAACTGTTGAACTTCAGAGTGTCAAAGTTGGTACTTGGAATGTACAGTCAATGGTTATCGATGATGTTATAGATTTTGGTAAACTAGACATCTTAATAAACCTAATGCGAAAGGAAAAAATAAACGTGCTGGGATTGTGTGAGGTACGATGGCTTGATCAGGGAGAATTTATGCGTAACAATTTTAAGATAATCTTTCATGGAAATACTCAAAGATCACGTGGAGTGGCAGTTATACTGGATCCTAAGTTGTCCGAGAGTGTCCCCGTAGTAGAACGAATTAACGATAGATTAATGCTGATCAGAATCCCATGTGAACCAGTAGATCTTGTTGTAATACAAGTGTACATGCCAATAGCTACAAGTAGCGATAAAATGGTTGAATGTATGTACGAGGGGATAGAGAAGCTAATAAATCGTCAAAAATCACCGTATCGGTTGATACTGATGGGAGATTTCAATGCTAGAGTCGGAGAAGGGAAGGATGGCTTTGCGGTTGGCGAATTCGGATATAAAGAAAGAAATGAACGAGGTGATATGTTGGTGATTTTCTGTAAAAGTATGCGAATGACAATAGCAAATACGTTGTTTGACCAAGACCGAGATGAGAGGTATACTCATGTGCCTGATGCAAAGAAGAGAAGTGCCTCAAAGCAAGAGAAGCAGCCACAAGAGAAGCAGCCACAAGAGAAGCAGCCACAAGAGGAGCAGCCACAAGAGGAGCAGCCACAAGAGGAGCAGCCACAAGAGGAGCAGCCACAAGAGAAGCAGCAACTTGATTACATCATTTTTGAGAGTAAATATAGCAACAGTGTTAACGATTCAAGGGCATACCCAGAATACAGGTTAGAATCAGATGAGAATACAGGTCAAAATATAGGTCAAAATACAGGTCAGAATACAGGTCAAAATACAGGTCAGAATAATGGTCAGCTCCAGTTGAAAACAGATCACGTTCTAGTGATGGCCGAGATTGAGCTGAAGAACGTCAAAGTTTCCAAATTTCAGTACACGGAAAAGCGGATTGAAAAGACATTTAGCAAGGTTGAACTTGAAAAGAACAAAGAGACATTTTCCAGAGCAGTGGAAGGAGCATCCACGTCCAAGAAAAACGAAATAAATGATATATGGGACAATTTAAAAAATGCCATGCACACAGGAGCCAAAGAAGTGTGCACCTGTAGTGGAGGCGAAAACGATGCCAAAAGTGAAAATAGGAGAGATCAACACAATAGTGAAGTACACTTGAAAACGACAATGACAAATGACAAGTATTGGAATGCAAAATGTGACGAGTTAGTGGAATATGTTAGTGACAGTAATCCTGATCTTCTGTACCAGGAAGTACAACGGCTAACAGGAACCAATTTGGAAACTGGAATAAAGAATATAGTGATAAAAGACAAGAACGGACAGATTGAAATAACATGTAATGTAACAACTGAGAAGCCTAAGGAAGAAGATTTTAATTTCCAAGACAACAATACAGCCGAGTCCAGTTCAATCTTTGAAAAAGTTGACATTAAAAGGGCAATAAACCATTTGAAGTTTGGAATGGAGATAGGTACTGATGGTATACCATCAGAGTACTTGAAAATGTTGAAAGGAGAGGCTCTAAAAATGCTGGTTAAATTATATAAGAAGATAATCGAGACAGGCACATGGCCAGATGATTTTATTACAACTGTGCTGATTCCACTTCCAATAGGAGCTCGTACTGTGAAGTGTGAGGATTACAAGATAACAACAACAACATCCCATGCATCGCAAGTATTGCTATCAATTATAAGAGACCGCGTTCAGTCAAATGCAGATAAGGCGTTCAAGAAAAGAAACATCCGCTTTGATCAAGACTGCGGTGTGAGTGATGCTATTGGTTTAATACGAGCCATCTGCGATAGGAAGAAAAATTTGGAAGTCTGCTTTGTAAGCTTTAGTAAGAATTTTGGAAGGATTAGATGGGGGAAAATGTTCGAGATACTAGAAAAGATTGAGGTTGATTGGAAAGTTAGAAGATTAATTAAGAACTTAATCATCAAGCAAAAATCTGTAGTAAGATTTGGACAGGAGTTCTCAGGTACGTGCGAAATAGGACTTGAAGCGAGGCAGAATTGCTGCCTGACACAGCTACTCTTCCGCATCTATGTTGCTGAAATGATGAAGGAAATGAAAATAACAAATAGAGGAATACAATGTGGGGATAAGCTTCTGAATTATCTGGGGTGTGCAGATGAGTATGCGTTGATTGCAGGAGATCAGAAAAAATTGCAGAAACTGGTGCACGAAGTGAATTTAGCGGCAAAGGATTGGGGCATCTCGATAGACGTAGAAGAGTCAAAGGTGATGAAAGTAGTGACAATAAAGGAGGAAAGTGAAGATAAAGATAAAAAAATTAAAGAGGGTGAGAATACAAATGAAAAAGTAGCAAAAATTAAGAATAAAGATGGTCAAGTGAAAAAAGGTAATAATAAGAAAACGAAAAGTAAAAAAAGTAATAATATCGATAAAGAAGCTTCTGAAAAGAAGAGAAAATGCAAAACGCAAAATGCAAAACTGAATATCTACATCGAAAATGCGCAGATTAAGCAAGTTAATAGCCACAAATACTTAGGATTCACTTTAACTAATGATGGCGCGTGTGATAAAGAAATAATCTGTAGGATTGCACGGGCAAAAGAAGCATTTAACAATATGAAGGAAATAGTGGGCCTGAACGATTTGGAGGATATGACTAAAATAAGAGTAATAAAAAATTTCGTGTGGACAACCCTCTTTTGTTGCTCTGAAATATGGACAGTGGGTGCTAAAAGCAAAAGAAATTTAGAAATACTGGAAATATGGTTATGGAGAAAAATGAAAAATCTCAAAGTTTGCGATTACGAAACAACAGATTTTATTTTGAAGCAAGTTGGTTTAAACAGCTTAACGTTAATCAATGAGTTATTAGCGAAAAGGACGATCTGGATTGAAGAGCAAGCTTCATGGCGCGATTTGGGACTGCAAGAAAATGAAATTAAAAGGCTGCTTAAAGTTGAAATCGATAACTTCTTTACGTCAAAAAGGAACAGATCGTCCAGTGGTCGTCCCAAACATAATCTGTTTTATGATGCATTGATTACAAGTAAAATATTGAATGATATTGAGGAAAGATTGTATTTGCCGCGGCTTGAAAGTTCTTATCTACTAAAATATATACCATGGGAGAATAAAACTGAAGCTATAAAATCTCAATCAGCTACAACAGGAGCTGTTGCAAATCCAGCTGTTGCATTGAATACTAGAGCCGCTACAGCAGGAACTGCTGCTACTATACAGTCAGAAAATGCAGCTGTAGCAATAGAGAAAGAAGCTGATCTACCGCAAGGCGCTGCTTCTTCATCTGCTACTGCCCTTCAGTACTTAGCCACTTCGAGAATCAAAAGCAAGAAAACTAAATAAGTGCTATTTAAATCAAATAGAATTTTCATAATTCTTATCGAGAGTGCAAATTTGAAAATCCAATAAACACAAACGACATTCTATCAGCTCTACCTTTGCGTCACATGTGTAAAAACATTTATTCGACTCCAAACTAAGATCCCATTGGCCTTTGATAACTGCTATTTGCTATTTTAAAAACAGACTATTAAAATGTAATACTAAACTTTGCGTCTACTACCAAACTTCATTCCACAACTTCAAGGATTCATTGATCTATCGCTACCTATCCAGCCACCTCATAACATAACGTACATACATAACATAACAACCGCACACTGGGTCAGGAAGCACAGAAGCTTGTTTAAGACCCATTTCCTCCTTCATCTCCATTATTATTAGTAGTCGTTGCCTTTTGATGGCGCATCAATCGCAGCCGGCGCGGATATAAGAATAACCTTCCATCACCCTGGGATTTTTCCTTCCTAAGCTTTTACCAACACTCGGTCTTCCAAGGTGGTCACCCACAAAGTACTAACCGAGGTCGATGCAGCTTAACTTTAATTATATTTGGCGCGCAACTAAACCAAGTGCGCTAATCCCGCCGTCTGTAATCCGCTAATACCTCCTTCTGTCTTGTAATCATTGCAGAACACTCTATTTCTTCTAGAACACTCTATTTCTTCTGTCATCGGTGGAGTTACCTAGAAAAGCACCAATGGCTGAGTTCAATGTCATGAAGCATTTTAAATACCGAGAAAACTGATTAAATAAGGTGAGCTTTTTGGCGGATAAAACTGTCACAATTAGTTGTCACAATTATGATATCATCGCAAAATCATTGTAACAGAAACCAACCTCTACATCACGTGTTCTACACCCACACGTGTGTCTCTGCATCACGTGTTCTACACCTACACGTGTGTCAATACATCACGTGTTCTACACCTTCACGTGTGTCTCTACATCAACACGTGTTGTACACCTACACGCGTTCTCCTACATCACGTGTTCTACACCTACACATGTGTCTCTACATCACATGTTCTACACCTTCATTTCCTCAACACCAGTTCAACACCTACACATGTGGTTCTACATCAACCCCTGTGTTACGTCTACACTAGCACGTGTTTCATCATCTAGATTTTTTCAACTTTTTGTCAGTGTTCAATAAGACCTACAAGCAGGGGCAGATTCAGGAATTTTTTAAGGGGGGCCCGAAATTTCTTTTGAGAGTGTACACATTTTTGTTTACTTCGGCTTCGGGACATGTGAAGCAACCAGAAAAAATGCTGTGGCGGTTCCAAATTTGTCAGTAAACTGCGCTCGGCTTATAGAGTGAGTGTATCCCCGTATCATACCTCCCCCCCATTCATACCCGTACTAAAAACAGGGGAAAATCTGAACTCCTACATTTGTTTTGGAAAAAAGTAGGTTAATTTTTCACCTCTGAAGAACTGAAGAAACTCAGCGGTTCTGGACGATTTGTTAAGTTATTTAATTTTGGAGCTAGGTGGTTTAAGCCCCTCTATGCCAAGGCTATTTGCACCACTGCTCCGGGACAGAGTTCACATTTTTACTTACACCATTTTCCTCTTATACTGTGTTTACTGTGATAATTGAGATCTAGTGAAACTGTCAACATTTTTCGAGCCCCTTTCATTATATAGGCACCTAGTTGGGCCCATAGTGGGGCCCATATTTGAAAAAATTCGAGCTAGTGGAACTGTTCGAATTTCCTCTCGTACCTCTCCCCCCCTTCTAATTACTGCCCTTAAGAACATATTTACACCTAGAATTTGCCATAGAAACAATTAAAATATAGCTTAATTTTTTATCGGCGGGCCTAAGAAGGGGGGAACGGGCCCCTGGGCTGCCCCCCCCCTGGATCCGCCACTGCCTACAAGTAGTTTACTTCCTAGTTCTCCAGCTTGTTTAACACATGATTCCATATAAACGTATTCCATGTACTCGTACGTGGTCTACATTTACCAAGATATTCCGTATAGGTACGAAAATTTTTATCAGGCGTCAGGTACTTTATACATTTTGCTTGGTTGATTTGCTATTGCTTGGTTGATTTGCCATTTATCATTATCACCATTTACCATTATTTATCATTATAAACTTCATAACCAGCTTGACACTAAATGATGCTATACTCGTACAACTATAGCTAATTTAATCTTGGTTTAAAAAGCATTGTTAGTATTTTCCGTGCCTGTGACGCTATCTTCTCGTATAATGTAATTATGTTCGTATGAAACCTATCTGCGGCTGTTAGATTGTTTTGAAATAAAAGCAAGATTTAATATTTTTAACATCAAGCTCAGTGGGAGGGCCCATCTATTTTAAATATCATTTAAGCGCGCTCCTTTCGTGGTTAAGATTTTATCATTAGAATATCGTATAATGACTGTTATTAAACATTATCTTGGACTATTGTTATCTTGGTATTATTGAACTTTCTATTTGCTTTTTGTTCCATGTATGTTTGTACGTTTTCTGCGGTATGTCAGATTTCAAGTAATAAACGAATATATATTTATATTTATATATATTATCATCATTTTCCCTTGAGTACCAGTTTAACTTGGGTCGGAATACTTGTAAAACGTTCTATTCTATTTGTTTTAGAATTTTTTTTAGCAATTTCTAGAGCTTTGGCATTCATCAACCTAATGCTCTTTCTGACGTTGGTTTTAGCTTAGTGCTTTGTCGCCTTTTACGACATGTGCAGTCATCCGTGAGCAATTCTTCAGCAAACCCAAGCGGGGACATTTACGAAGGATTTATTTATTATAGATTAAAGCATTAGTCGCAAATACTTTCAGTTTAATCAAATTCGACAACAAATAAACATTAGAAATGCTGTCAGTAGCAAATTCCTTATCGTATATGATAAGAAGACAGAGAAGAGTGGAGGCGTTATATGCCATGGACCTGCCAGTGGGCAGTGCACTAAGAGAGAGAGAGAGAGAGAGATGTGATAAGCTCCTCTTTGATATTATTAGTCAATTTCTCTGCTTCCTGGGTAGTTTCTCTTTACGTCCTTTCTCATAACATGCCTAGTCACCTCCTCAACATGTGCAGTGAACGATTAGTATATTCTGCAGAGGAGAATTTATTATCACTTCACAAGGCACTGCCGTGGACCAACAGCAAGAACATTTCAATTTCTATTTATTTATTTATTTCTTAAACCACATTACAAATGTGTAACGGTCGTGTACATATAAACTTGCTTTAGCTTGTAGCTGAATCGAGTATTTGATACAATTAACTGTAACTCTAACCGTGTAATTGGTGGTGGTTTATTTCGTTTTCCTATGATGTCAATTTTGAGCTTACTTTTTATGTTTGTACTGTTTGATTTGTCTTTTGCTATTTGTCTTCTAGTCAAATGTTGACGAATAAGGAAGTACATATATAAACAATATGCGTAGTAATAGATATGAGTGATCCTGGCAG
Organism: Enchytraeus crypticus; assembly: GCA_905160935.1. Classification (NCBI taxonomy): domain Eukaryota; kingdom Metazoa; phylum Annelida; class Clitellata; order Enchytraeida; family Enchytraeidae; genus Enchytraeus; species Enchytraeus crypticus. Next base: position 87,690 of record CAJHZI010000301.1, on the reverse strand, counting down.
TTTTGGAATTGACGAATAAAGAGATTCACATGGATATTGCAAATATTCAATCAATACATTAAAAATAATAGTGGATTAAATTATCTCTATTGATCCAGAGGAGGACAACTTACCGATACGCTACTGACTCTGCCATCCGACTTAACAGCACTGACAGAAGCTAGCTTCATTTCAAATTCTGGTTTTAATACACAAATTCTTGCACCTTTGAATGTCTAAATATATATCGTAGGGGTAAGGTTATGAAATTTTAAATGACAGATCCTGCGGTGAATTGAAAACTCATGGGTTCGAATCCCAGCCGCGCTGATCTGAGAGTAAATTCTCGGACATCCACAGGACTGGCTATACGGAGAATAGTTTGAATTGCCTAACGGTATAAACATGTTGTATGAAAAGTGATAGATATCAAAATAGTTGATCATTTCACTATAATGCGTGTTTATTTTTACTTTAGTATTTGTAAGAATTTTTCAAAAGAGAGTGATGAGATTAAGTTAGATAATGAGGGCACTTAATTTAGCACTTAAATGAGAGATTAAGTGAGATTAAATGAGTGCACTCTGGGTCTCATTTACTTATATTTTTAAAGATATTTTCCATTTTTGTACCTGTGAAGAAATGTAAGTGAGAGTTGAACCACCTGAATCCCCTGTCGGATTTTCTAACCATGGCTTGCGAGTCTCACCTACTACTCGATAATGAACAGTACTAAAATGTCAGTAATCAACCGCTATTAACTCTCTTCAGTGCACTGCCAAGTGGCAGGTTCAAGGTGCATATTCATACTCAAAGTCTGCTTTCTCGCTCCATAAGAGCACTCCTTAGATCACCAAGTTAATCCCTTCACAAAGTCTATGCCTTGTCCATACCTTATGTAGCCTATAGCTTGGGAAAAGTATGGCTTCTGAGGTGGTTTCCCGTTGCCTTCCTCAGTTAAATAATTATCATTTAATTCTGAGGGTAAATATGTCATGGTGAGGTGGGTCCCCTCTTGCCATCCTCAGCTCCTGCCTTAGTCGCCTTTTACGTACACGCCGCAGATTGTTTGCGGTTGCCCAATTCTGCAGTGGTCCAACCACACCCGAGTACAGCACGGGGAAGCCATTAACTATTTACTTTAAATTAAATTAATTTAATTTATTCGATTAAATTAATAAAAATAGAGAAGTGATAAAAAGACGCAAAGTTTTGCCATAGGACCAACTTGTTGTCAAAAATATTAATACTTATCACTGGACATATTACATATTTCCCGTGTCGTGTCCGACCTGCTGAAGAATAGTCTAACCGTCAACTGCGCTTATCGTAAAAGACGTCTTCTCAAGAATTGAAGATGACGAAAGGAAACTACACGACCAAATAGATATAACACAAACTTATACATGTATATCTCGTTCACTTCAACTTGGCTACATTAAGCCCTAATTAAGATACACGTACAATACATGTAAAAATAAAGCCTAAACGTTTATGAAAGATTAGCTCTCTGATCATTGTGGTGCTCCGTATGTATCATGAGAGCTTTTGAATATGTATACATACCTTGGACCTATCATGACTTGGCAGAACACTAGAGAGAAAAGATACCTAGAGAGAGAGAGAGAGAGAGAGAGAGAGAGAGAGAGAGAGAGAGATACTAGAATTGACAGGAATCTCTTTCAAGCTAATTTTAGTTCATTTATTTCTCGGTTCTGACGTCTGACACTGTAGTACAAAATTATTATGACTCGATTCGAACATCTGCCCTTCTCTCAACTTTGAACACTGTTTAAAACGACATTAAAAACACGTTCAGGGTGCCATCAGTTCGTGGCTCGCGTTGAAGGCCTGTAAATAACTGAATATCTGGCCAAGATAATAAATTGAACTTCATCATCTTCAGCATCTACTTTTTCTTCGTCTTCCCCTGAATCCTTGATTTGATAATTTGGGATACAAAATGCTTGACTTTTTAAATGTAATAATTTTTTAGCAATATCTGGAGCCTAGGCGCTGACGAATAGAATGCCTTTCTAATGTTGATTTAGATCTTTGTACATTGTAGTCCTTTACGACAAATGCAGTGTACGTTTAGTCTATTCATCTGCAACCAGGATGCAACACGGGTTAAGCAGTTAAATGGAACATAAAACATAAATGAATAAACGTAACAATGAACTAAATTAGAATAAAACTACATAAGATAAACAGTACTAATAAAATGCTCCCCGTTTTGCCCCGGGTTGTTTGAATAATTGACCAACCGGTGACTGCACGTGTCGTAGAAGGCGACTAAAGCACTAAGATCCATAACAACGTCAGAAAGGGCATTCGGTTGGTGAGCGCCTAGCCTACAAAAATTTAAACGAAAGGAAAAGTCTCAAATAGGGGATTGACTGGTGGTGTAGTGTAGGACAGAGAGGATTTGAGACAGTCGAATTGTATCCCGACCCTGCTTAAACTGGGATTCAATGGAAGAAGATGATGATGATGAAACAATATTATAATAAGATATATTGATAAGGCTAAACACAATTAAGATGTAAGCGTATGTTTGCTCGAGGTAAACAGTAAACACGGTAGCATTACGCTATCGCAGCAAGTGACGATTCACTTAACCACGAATAACTCCTAATAACTCCTACTTATAGCGGCTATACCCTATCTACTCGTACAACGGTCTACATAACTTAATTGTTCTTGAATTACATTTTAATGAGCACATAAGGTATAGGCATATTTCTATGTTATATATTAGTATACTGAGTTCATTAACGAAAAAATCATTCTATCAAAGAAATAATGCTTTCATATTGACATTTTCAAACTGGATTTCGTTTATCATCAATTTATATCTAAGTTTATTTTTTATTATCGAAATTTTGATTCTGGTAGAAATTTACTTCGCTCAAAACACTGTAGGCCTACATGTACGCGTATATTTTAGGCGCTGCTTCATAGAATATTTAAACATAATTATTGACTATATAGCAAGGGTTTAAATTCATGAGCGTTATATATACTATATATTATACTATATATATATATATATATATATATATATATATATATATATATATATATATATATATAATGTATATATATATATGTATATATATATATATATATATATAGTATAATAAGTTAAATTCATTTCATACTTAGCAATAAGCTATAGTTTTCTCTTTATACATGCGTACTTTAGAGTAACATCAACATAGGCCTATACAGTATAACACAAATTAGCATACACATACATAACACGTACATATAATACTTGTACACTGCATGTTGCTCAAAGATAATCCCCCCTCCCCTGTGGGTCTATCCTTGTGGAGATTTGCTCTAGGGGTAGAAGATAAAGTTGGGGGAACGCTGGGTAACTGCGTTTTCCTAGCTCTCATTTTTTTCTGAGGTGCGTTCCCCTGCTAGGGGCCCATATTAGATACTATAAAGAAATACAATACATCGTTAAATTCTTATTGATTGATTGATAAATAGGCTATTAGCACTGTAAATACACTACAAGGGGCCCGACAAATTGACCGTTCCTCTGCTCTCTATACCTATCTTAACACTAGTGCCCACACAGGGCGGAATATTCCAAGAGGCGTTTTGTTTGGGGGTATTTACTGGAAATCCCATTGTTAATTTTATAGAGCATTTTATGCTATATTTAGCTAGTGAACATGGATTGATTTGTCCGGAATGCGAGAACTAGACCAGAGTGACCCTAGTTTACTTGAGGTCAATGCAAAAAATCTTTAGAGTTATAGACAATATCGAGAGGTTATAGCCATCATTGCGTAAACAACTGTCTGACTTCTCAATGTACACACATGTATTAGCTTGTTGAACGCATGTCTTAGTAGAGAGCAGTATAGACCTGTATAATATCACACATCTCTATATAAGCATTTTTACGTGTACGAATACTAATTTATGTTTCACAAATTTAAAAGGATGTATCGTATTACCATGTAAATCCATATAATAGCAATTTAATTAATTATTTATTTTAGTGTCCAGCATTTAATAGGAAGACTCAGATTAACATGTAGAAGGTTTTGTAAATTAGTTAATATCATTCTTTAGATTCTATAGACATTTAGCTTCGTTCGAAAACATTCAACGTGCACGTGTATACATACACAGCCACTTACTCGCACAAGCACGCACACTTACACGTACACATATACACACACGCTCATAGCACACATACATGCATGCATACATGTATACATGCAGGTATGCAAGCATGCATGCATGCATGCATACATGCATACATGCATACATACATACATACATACATACATACATACATACACTATTATTATTATTATAATTATTCCTATTTTAGATTTAGTTATAAGAATTAATTGCGATTGTTCAGCACTTTTTAAAGTCTTAACTTAGGCTAATATTACAAATAATTACTGATTTACAACTTTATTTTACTTTTTTCCAAGATTTTACTGTGTTTCTTTTCAGGATTTATCAGGCAGTGTTATATCAGCACCAGAGTATTAATATAACTGAATTTTTAGCACTCAGCATTTCTTTATCATTTAATCGATCAACCCTGAGGAATATCATTAATTGAAGGTAGGTAAAAAGTTAATTAATTAATAAAACCTGTCTTTATAAATTAAATATTTCAAAAACCAGGTCCAAGGTGCGTATTTTTTCTTACGATCTTCTATCTTGCTCACTATTGAGCATAAAAACATTTTCTTAGCAATTCAGAAAATTTGATCTTAACGGTTTTTGTACCAAAAATCTTTATACATATAAATTGTAAGCAGGAATTTAGCACAAATTATGAACGGCATTTACATGAACCGTAAGCAAAAATGAGGCAGACAAACCGGACTAAATTAATTAAACTTTTCATTTAACGAAAACAGTATTTAAACTTTTAGATAATATTTTTTATTAACTTTTACCCAACTTTATTTTTTTCAACTTTTCTGACAATTTGCACCTCTAACCCCCAAAACCTTTCAAAACTTCCTAAAATCGTCATGCTAGGTAGTACAAGTGGATATACGCGCAGTATTACGTCCGAAACATTCTTACTCAGCTATTCTATGTGGAAGATTTGTATATCATTTTCGGATGATAATGTAAACACTTCGTTAAGTGGGTATATTGTTTTATCAGATTGCTATAATCAAGCTGAACGATTAACATTACTCTCATTGGTGCAAATGATTAGGTGCTAAAGTGAGAATAGAATAGATACTACAATAAGGTTATTAGTTATTACATTCAGCTAACGAAAATGTAACACGGAGTGATTATGGGAATCAGTAATACAAACCATCGATAACCGCAAGTTATCAAAAGTTATTTCGATTTTGATACGGTAGTTATGAAAATCTTTTCAAGTTACCTAGGTCTAGACGGTTATAACGGTTATGATAATTAACTACCGCTTGGTTGTTTGGTTACCAATTTATTGTTAGTGTAGCTCTTCTCCAGAAATTTTAAAGACTTTTGCTGTGAAAAGCTACACATATTGATTGATGGATTGTTTGTTGATTGCTTGATATAATTAAGAGGCATACAGTTTGATTGGTGGGCTGATTATTTGGTTGATTGATTGACTGATTAATTCATAGATTTCATGGGTTTTTATTGAGAACAATTTCTAGTCACAGAGAGATAAATACTCGAGCTGCTTATTTTAATTATTTTATTTTAATAGGAACTCCAAAACAGTAACAACAACAATACGACTAGAGTGCTACTGTTGTCCATGACAACATCGAACAATGTGGAATCAAATCAAAACCTATGAGCAGAGTGTGGACGTTTCATAGACAGTGCGAGCCAAAAGCCGAATAATTAATCAGTCCAAGGAAGGGTACTAGCGGAATGGAGGTTTGCGTGTTGGTCTCAGTTCATGATTATTGAATCTAGTTAAACAGTTTGTTAATGAACAGCCACTGTATCGCTCTTTTCTAACACAGGAAGAGAAGGATAGCCTAACCATGTAATACTTATATTTTACGCAGGTCTCTAGTCGTATAATGACACGAAACAATTACAATTATTAAATAATTTGCAGACAAAGTCGCGTGCAGTAATGTAATCCCACTACATAATGTTATACAGAAATAACTCTCTGGAGTCTGTGCAAAATTGTGCTCTTAGGATATTGGTCTACTACATTCACTTACAATTAATTAATACATACGTAGATAAATACGTAGATTTTAATAGGGTATGATTTTTTTCATAAATAAAAAATTATAATTTTAAACCTGCAATTTAAAAAAATTACTCAAAACCGCAACATCTAAACCTGCTACCATAAAAACCATCACGTGCAAAAATATCAAATAAAAAACCCACCGCTAAAACCTTTGCTCTATAACCGCGAGGTATGATCAGGAATGCGATCCACAAGAATCCCCGCTACTTGAACGGTGTCAGTTACTGCTACTTATCAATCTGAATGTTACTTATCACTCTGAATGTTACTTATCACTCTGGTTTTTTAAATTATAATAAATAACAACTGGCGGACGATTTCTAACCGCTGACCTAAAGTAAGTCTAAGTTCTCAAAACAGGAGTAAATTGACGAAACTGACGTTAATATTAGCTTTTTTACTGACCGAACTCTTGTTTCGTGGTAGCTGTTTCATTATAAACACTTTGCGGTAAGTAGAAAATATCCCTTGTAGATTCCGGAAAATTGAGAATTCAACCTACCAACAACTGCACTTCATCTTAAGAGATCACTGATAAAAATATGCAGTACTATGAGAACATGATTTCAATGTTTTAAAACAATTAGGCGATCATATTCCAGACTTGTAGAGGTCTAGTTGCCACATCGGTTGTTGTATATTTAATTAGGCTACTTGATTTTTCATAATACTATTTAAAAGTAATGTGTCATATTGCAAAGAGTGGCGCTTTACAACTCGATTGATCGATTAGCTCGGTTCACACAAATGCACTAAATAAATAATAATAATTGATTACAAATAATACTAAAAATTAAATAAATAAAAATAAATCATAATCATCATCATCTTCCCTTAAATCTCAGTTTAACCAGGGTCGGGATACGAATAGACAGTTTATGCATTCATTTAAGTTTTTGTGGCAATTTCTGGAGCCTAGGCGCTCACCAACCGAATGCCCTTTCTGACGTTGGTTTGGATCTTGTTTTATGTCGCTTCTACGAAACGTGCATATTTACACGGTTGGTCTATTCTACAAGCAACCCGGACACAACACGGGGAAAATAAAAATACATAATAAATAGTAAAATAAATAAATAATAGATAATAAGAAGTAAATAATGTGCTAAACAAATTAATAAAGAATTTAATAAAGAAATGACCTTTCAACTCTCTCTCTCTCTCTTGAGTCCACTGCCAAGAGGCAGGTTCAAGGTACATATTTATACTCAAAGTCTGTTCTCTCGCTCAATAAGAGCTCTCCATAGATCAACACGTTAATCCCTTCACAGAGTCTATGCCTTTTCCATACCTTATGTAGCCTTCTTTGCATGGGAAAATTATGGCTTCAGATGTGGTTTCTCGTTGCCTTCCTCGGTTTGATGGTTTAATTACCGTTTTATCCTGGAGGAAAATATTTCATTGTGAGGTGGGTCCCCTCTTGCCATCCTCAGCTCCTGCTTTAGTCATCTCTTACGTACACGCGGCAGATTGTTTGCGGTTGACCTATTCTGCAGTGTAATCCAACCACACCCGAGCACAACACGGGGAACTCTAAGATCTCTATAAAGAATTTATGTGGATATATAATGCATGAGCTAGTCAGATAAATTTTGATTTGAAACCACCGATCCACAGATAAAAGCACGTGTTCTTATAGGGCCTTTTAATGCCGATACTGCAATGGTTACAATTCATAACCTGTGATGCACGTTTCAGGATTATAGACGAATTGATATTTTCAATTTAATCATTGCGGAGATCTAGAGGGTCATTTTGGTTGCTGTTGTTTTTAATTATCTGTTGATTATGATGTTTAACTGCATTTCATTAGAGATCTTAAAATGATCATAATTATCCAGGTTAAGCTATTATATTTGTTATATAAAGACTTTACATTTTTGAATTTTAACAATTTTTAACTGTTACATATTTACTTCTACCTGTTACATTTTGAATCTATTTCTTATGTTATAAGATGTATTGAATTGAAACAGTCTGCAGTTATTAGGCTGATAATTTATAAGAGAACAGATTATTACTACATTAGATGCTCGTTGTTTTTATACAGTGAACGGCAAGGTCGAGTCATTTGGCAGAAGAGAGTGAGAAATAGATTAATAATAATATTACAAAAGGGATCAAGGTTACGCCACAAGATTATGCCCAATCAATTATCTGTGAGCTATTAATATTAGAGAATACAAAGACAAGAACGTCATGAAAACGGATGAAATTATTTACATTGTACAGAGAGTCTAGAGTTAGCAACATAGGTGTAATATCCTTATTTCCCTGGGAAGACGATAAATGTTTTAAGAACGACTATTTTTAACTTCAACAAAGAGCTTGTCTACTTACGATCTCCTTAGTTTCATTTGCACAATTAAATCTGATATATTTTAGAGATGGGCCGTTGGCTTGTTGGCACATTGTTTGACATCAGATCAATAGGTGCAGGGTTCACATCCAGAGCTCTCCGTCACTAACATGTTATAGAGTAGGAAACTGTAGTTATAGTAAAATTTGCGTTTGCTTTCAGATATTTGTAGAGGTTTACTCTAGATATATAGCAAACACTAATTAATGTTAATTTTCATATCGACTCTCTGGGAGAATCATAATGATAGCATTACTATGACAATTTTATGATTATTTTGACATTATAATTAATGATGTCATAAATTCCTCAGATATATAGCGACTGATTATCAAGTGGGTAGCACATTTCCCTGGCAAACAGAGGACCTGAGGTTCGAACGGCTGCTGGACGGAGTCTGACATCGCAATAACGGTACTGGAACAGATGCTAACTTGCACTTTATAGGTTTAATTTATTTATCTTATTTTTTAAAATGTATTTTACAGATGGCTGTGACGCTGACGAGCACGATGATGATGATCTCAATGGTTCTGCGCACCTGGAGCTTGGTCTTCTCTGGAATGAACATATCCGGTTATTTTATGGTCATGGTTGTGGAATGTATTCTGTATTCAAGTCGTTCACTGATAGTCTACGCTTTACCAACCTGCCCATCAGGAAAGTACTCTCGTTTCGGTGCGGATTGTGATGGAGAGTGCTCAAACCTGTGTGACACCCAGTACGAAACAGCCCAGGATTGCCGTGAGAAATGTCCAAGTAAGACATATGTAACCGTGTATAGGGCCTACTTGTAATCTAGAAATGAAGAATTAACGTCGGGTTCTTCGCCCAAAGTCGATGTCACGTTTCTCCCAAGCGGTTGTATAACCAACTGCCAGCAGTTCTACACCACTCAAATAGAGCAGTTCTACACCACTCAAATAGAGCACAATAGTAGACTAATATTATTACTGCTATTTTACTTGTAGGATTAATTCTACGGCACTCAAATAGATCAGTGTACATTAATAATAATAATAATAATAATAATAATAATAATAATAATAATAACAACAATTAAGATTTAACGTACGTTTTCTCATACAAGAATGATATCAGGGACGCCATCCATTATACAGTAGATTATTATTGATTATTATGCTTGATCAACAGTTCAACCTGGAGCTACAGTTTTCATCTTACAAAAAATCATTTTTTCACTGTCGTTACATTTTTAAATTACATTTTTCATTATGCTAGTATCATTCGAATTTCTGCAGATATTTTTATGATATTTTATGTGATGAATTAATTATGTTGTTATTGTCGTCGACATTCGGATAAATGACGTTGGGAATCCTAGTGTTACATATGCAATGACGATATTAACTGATACCGATGAGGAAGTTTCATTATAACTGGAACTCTTTGCTAGACCACAAGAGATTGGAGAAGGGATTTTTCAGCAAAATGTTCATCTAATATTAACACAAGTTGGTGAATCTTGCACAATATTTTTCAGGACAAATTTTCGACTGGTGTTTTCTCAAGGAGATTAGAAGCTTGAGGAAAAATTGTTTTACTTGTTTTTAAATCTTTTCGTCATAAAGTAAGCGAATTATAAAGTCATTCAGTTAAAAGGATTAAAATCAAAGAATAACGAGCTTATTAGCGGCATAGAGTCCACATTTTTCTGAAGCAGTATGCTGATAGAATTTCCCCGTGTTGTGTCCGGGTTGCTTGAAGAATAGACCAACCGTGTAATTATGCACATGTCGTAGAAGGCGACATAAAAACTAGATCCACTCCAACGTCAGAAAGGGCATTCGGTTGGTGAGCGCTTAGGCTCCAGAGATTGCTACAAAAACCTAAACGAATGGATAATAGGAGATTGATTGATGATATGGTGTGGGACAGAGAGGACTGGAGAAAGTCTATTCGTATCCCGACACTGGTTGAACTGGGATTTAAGGGAAGATGATGAAGATGATGAGTATACTGATAGAATTGCTTAAAAAATTACATTTCACTGTATCATTCTTGCAAGATTGCATGTGAAAGGGGCGTTTTCTTTATATGGCTATTAGAACATTGAATTATTGCTATTTATACGCTAACAGGATATGCCCCATCTACAGCAGCATCAGTCGATACGAGTGCATCATCCTCTCCGCCGTGGTGGGCTATACTTGTCTTAGTTTTGTTGTGTTTTGTCTTTCTGGCTGCCGGAGCAGCTGTCATAAAGAAGTGCCTCTTCCCGAAAACAAATATCGGAAAATTTTTCGATAGATGCAAAAGATCGACCGTGTCAACTACGCCTGCAATGCAAGAAAGTGGTCTGATAGAGCCATCTATCCGGATAAACATGAATCCGAACATTGCCGGTCTGCTTGAAGAAAGGCCATCGGTTGAAGACAACTCTTCCGAGAATAGCGATAACTCTAGTGAGGTCCTTGAACAGGTCCAAAAACAACAGCGATAACCCTAGTGAGGTCCTTGAACAGGCCCAAAAACAACAGCGATAATTCTAGTGAGGTCCCTGAACAGGCCCAAGAACAACAGCGATAACCCTAGTGAGGTCCTTGAACAGGCCCAAAAACAACAGCGATAATTCTAGTGAGGTCCTTGAACAGGCCCAAAAACAATAGCGATAATTCTAGTGAGGTCCTTGAACAGGCTCAAAATCGCGTAGTCTTGAAGATTTTATAAGCCTCTGCGTAGAATAATTCAACGCACCTTTTTATCAGTACGTTTCGCTAAAGTCACTATGTCATATTCATGATCAGAGGACCAGAGGACACTTCATCATCGAAAGTTTGGCGACATGTCTACTGTATGAAAGAAGTTCATCTTTACGATCTTTAATCTTTACGATCTTTCTTGGCTAGTCATGCAAGTCAAGATTTTTGCCAAATGGCAGCACAATGCTACTGAAAGAGAGGGAGAGAGAGATTGGTTGAGAATCGGCTCCATGACCTCCTGGCAGGCAGTCCTATGCTAACGACCAGACCATTAGTCGATTGTTTCACGTTAATAATAACAACGGATAAAATAGTTGTTAGATTTTGATTTTTGACTTTCTATTCTTGATATCCTGGCAGGCAATCATTTGCCAACAACCAGTGCATTAGTGGATTGTTTCTCTTTAAACTGTCAGTAGATAAAATAGTTGTTTGATTTCTGTTATAAGTATTTACAAGATACGCTCTAATAGTTTTGTGATAACTGCTGTTACATAGATACAATCAGTTTAGTCAATCAGTATAGATTATTATGCGCACTGAAACAAATAGGCAATGGATGACGTAGCTCGAATCTATTGCGACGAATTGTGCCACAAGAAATTGTGCATTCATTCTGTGAAATACAGCCTAACATCTAGCAGAACTTTATAATCTGTCTTTCTCTCTCTCTCTCTCTTTCTCTCTCAGTGTACTACCTATTGGCAGGTCCATGACATAACATTCTATAACCAAGTCTTCCGTAATGAGTGATATATATTTATCTGAAAGCGGTCCGTGTAAGTACTAATTAGTACTCAGCACTTAGTACTTACTAAGTTCTTAGTACTTAGTGCTCCTACTTGTTTCTGTTAATTTAAATGCTAATAATGTTGAAACAAGCCGATTGCGGACAATAATTATCCAGGGCGAGTTGGATAATAATTATGGTGCGGACAATAATTATCCAGGGCGAGTTGGATAATAATTATGGTGCGGACAATAATTATCCAGGGCGAGTTGAATAATAATTATGGTGCGAACAATAATTATCCAGGGCGAGTTGGATAATAATTATGGTGCGGACAATAATTATCCAGGGCGAGTTATAATATTATATTTTCTATCCATTTATAATTTAATAATATTTTCTATTAAATTGTAAACGGCTGTAAATATATTTTAAATATTATAAGAGATAAATATTATGAGAGATTGACAGTGGGAAAATGAAGACTGTTCTTTTTTGGTAGACTTTCACCACTCGAAAGAGACGCTACTAATGAGTGTTTTACATCTATCAAAGTTCTCTTGTTCCTCATATGTACGTTAATCATGATTTTACTGTTCTATTTGTTCCCAAACGAGATCTGATTTCATAAAGTTATCCAACTACTCTAGTGCATGGCTAAGAGACTGCATTTAGTAATTAAATTTTTATTTCTTAATTAATTGGCAGAGCGAGTAATATGAATTAATTCTGGTCATATATGATATTCACTTGTAAAGTTTTGATATTTTGTAGTTCATTCATACAGGGATTGCCACGGCTTTAAGCCATGATTACTTCGTGTAGTTACTAGTGTAATTTTAAAATATAAGTTTAATTTTGTCGATGTATTGAGTTTAATTATTATTTATTATTTCCCACTGTTTGCTCTGTACTCATATTAGCCATAAAATTTTTATTTAATCTTACTATGTGCAATAGATCACTGGTTGTAATTTATTTTATGCGGAATCATTAACTAAATTATATACCGCAAGAGTGTGTAATATCTATCCAAGCTTCTTATTATATAAAGTCTCAATAGCGCAATGGTTAGAGGTGTATAGATAACGTCATGAAGTTTTAAATGACAGATCCTGAGGTGAATTGAACTCTCGTGGGTTCGATTCCCGGTCGCGCTGATCAGAGAGTAAAATCTCGGGCATTCACTGGACTGCCTACACGATAATGGACAAAATTAAATTGCCTAACGTATTTAACATGTGATATTAAAAAGTGATAGATGTAAACGTAGTTAATTAGTTCACTATAATGTGTGTTATTATTATTATTATATAAAACTATATAGTAGTAGTAGTACATATGTTTATTTTAGAAATTCATCAAACATCAACAAATAATTGTGAAAACAGATAAATCAGCAGACAAAAGTGAGAATCAACATATGTAGCATCAAACAGAAACTAAAATTTGCTCACCACGGCCATCAGAGAGGGTACTGAAGTACCCTACCGAGCTGACCACCGCAGTAAACAAAGAAAGAAGGAGATCGAAGAAACACTAAAGTTTTGTCTAAAACATGACAACAGTAATATGTTACGTATATGTCACTAGGATTAAAAATAGATTACCCAAAATAATATATGATACGATTATCTAATATATATCAGATTTTAAATAGTATTTCAATAATTACCAAGATTCCATAAGAAAAAGTCTGTGTGACACCTTAAAAGAATTAAAAGAGTTTAAGTTTCGAATTGCAATAGGTATAGCATTCCATATTGAGCATCCTTCAAATACATTAGATGAGAAGTTAGAACGATTCGCAGGTAGGCTAAAGCAAGATAATTGGATACCGAAAGCCTAGACTGATAGCCGCTATTTAAAAGATTAGATATAAACATCTTTTATGACTGTAGACATGAATCCTTCGTGATATAAGCACTTATAAATCATATTGGCAGTCATAGACTTATACAACAGTTGTATCGGCAAGGTACTGTAGTTCTCATAAAGGAGCTTGGTTTTATATCGTTATTTGTTAATTGAAGCAAAACCTAAACGCAACGTTCCGCAAATTATATTTTTATCATCATTGTATTTCAAGAAAAATACAAAAGTGAAAAATAATAGCATGGTCAGAGTGAAGTTACTATAAAGAGAAAATGAATTAAATTAATGTGTCTTTAGAATTAATAATTAAATTGTATTAACTTTATTTTGTTTATTTTAAAAGCAGTGTGGATATTTTTTCATTGAGTCAGTTGAATCTTGCACAATGTATTCTCATTAAATCTGTGTTCTATCTAATAAAATGTATTTTAATTACTTTTAGTAATTTTACCTGACTGCTATACTGCTATTTTGATGGTCTAATTAATTATGTATAGGAGATTACATACATGTACATTGCGGTAGCAGTTGGTATTTCTAGAGTATGCAGAGGAAAGGGACGTTAACTTTGCATTGAATGATTGATTCAAATATAATCTTTTATTCACCAATTCTTGGCAGAAAACACGCACATATACAATTACATTGCAAAATGTGACATAACAGAATACATATAAAAAAGTGCACATAAAAGTTTAACAATTTCAGTTTTTCACAAACGGCAGAATAGTTAAAACAGAGCATTTTTAAAATAGCGCTAGAATTTATAACGAATACTCGATAAAGAGTCATTGTTATCTATGGCAAATTTACTTTTAAATAATCATTGTAATCGGGAGAGTTCAAATGCTGCTTAGCACTTAACTTATCATTAATTATTAAATTATGCAGGAATGTAAACCTATGGTATTCACATAATAAATCAAATGGCAAAAAACCGCAATACCACTGACAATATAAAATATAATTTTTATCAAATGTACGAAAATCTTTGAGAAGACACTGTTGTACGCCTTAGAAAAGCTTTCGATTTCTGATTTATTCAGTTGTACAGCTGGAATACCATGAAGTAGAACTGGCACTGCCTGCATACGAATTAGCTTTAAGAGAACATCGATTGAAGCTTTCGTTCCCAGTCTGCTCAATATAATGTAGCCGAGGTGTAAAATTTTCCTCCGGTTTCGTGCCATTCACATTTGAAATATTTTGCACTTACAATCGTTAGTCCAAGGTATTTTATTTTATCAATCCAACTAATAGGCTCTTTTCTTACGTTCAAAAGCTTACAAGGAGCATTATACCGTGGTCCAATTCGCATACAATGACATTTCGATATGTTAATGGGGAGATCTAACTTATCAAATTCCCTGTCACAGATATCAAATAATTTCTGTAAGTCACTTACAGAGATACTAAGTAAAATTAAATCGTCTGCGTACATGTAACTATATATTCTTTTATTTACCATTATATGGTAGACACAAATATACAAACAAACAAAACGAAACTAAAAATAAACGAAAAAAGACAGAAATTAGCCGATATGCATAAATTTAGTCTAACAGATTTGATAACATACATGTACTGTAAACCATACAATAAACAGTTCCATGTACTAATCAAAATTAGATGTAGATTCCGTAGTTAACATTTTTTCAAAGAAGATCCACAGTTTAAATCTTATAGTAGCAACAGAATCATCATTTAAAATATTATATTTCCTTTGTAATTTCTCAAACGCTAAGTAATCTAAATGATCCAAATCAATCCCTCTATTTAATTCACCGTCTTTAACTAGCTTATTTAAAAAATTCAATCTATTGTAATCATACAAAATATTTAGAGGCAAGAAACCGAAATAGTATTGTAACCACATTATTACTGCTTTGTCTGTTGTATGAAAGATCTTTGTAAAGACACTATCATATGCATTGCTAAAACTCCTTAACTCTGTCTCTCGCAAGGTTGCAGCAGGTGTGCCATAGAGCAATGCTGACACTGCATGACTATTGATCAATTTAAGAATAACATATTCAGCTGCCTTTGTTCCTAACCTTCCTAAAATTGTGTTAACGGCTCTAAAGAATTTTCCTTTAGATTCATCCCATTGGCATTTAAAATACTTCGCTTTACAGATAGTAACTCCTAAGTATTGAATAAAATCAACCCAATTAATATTTACTCCTTGAATGCTTAACGGAGAGCACACATATTTGCACCTTGGACCTATCCTTAAACAGTGGCATTTGGATGTATTTATTGGCAGATCTAAATCAATAAAGACATTATTACATATATTAAACATCATCTGCAAATCAGTGACAGATATACTGATTAGAATCAAATCGTCAGCATACATGAAGCTATTCAGACATTTATAATTGACAAAACATCCTAATTTAGATTCCTCCAACGCATTCAACAAGTTATCTACATATAACGTAAATAATATGGGAGATAGAACTCCTCCTTGTTTGACGCCAGATACTAAAGGTACGCAGTTAGACATGCAGTTTTCCCATTTAACAGTGGTTGAGTTTTTGGAAAACCAATTTTCCAATACATCTAAGATACATCTATTTAAACCTTTATTTTGTAGCATGCATAAAATCCCATATCCACTGCACTTATCGAAAGCTTTTCTTAGATCGATTACTCCAATATTAACGGTGGTATTCCTTTTAGTGAAATAATTAATAACTTTTCTAAGTTTATGCACAGCGTTAATATTACAGCAACGAAAATTTTATTCGACAACCATAGGTTGACTGGTCCAGTATATCCAAGACAAATTAATATCATCCTTGTTAACGCTCTATCTTCACTATGTCATCACAAAGTCTTCGCATTTCAAAAACTGACAATATTGTTAAATGTTGAGCACTTCAAGACCAGTTTTCTAGAGGATGTATTGGATTTGTTCTGTTTATGATAAAAAGAGAAATTGATGAAATAATGTCTGAAGAAGAATAAGATTCGAAGGGATCTAAATGATAAACTCTGAGGGTAGATATGCAAAGATCACAACTGGATAAAACGTCAAAGAAGAATGAGGAGATAAAGACCAATGATACCTTGGTGCAGAACAATCAATAATGAATGACGTGCAAGGAACAACATAGAGAAAAAGCTGTGACACGTTCAAAATGATGGAAATGAATGGAGTAAAGCTAGTGTAACGTCAGTTTCCTCACTCGAAAGCGATGTCAGTGTCGGACGAGCCCAGGATTTGAACCACACACATACTGATCAGCAACCGACAACGCCACTGGCTCCAGCCAGTAATGGTGAGTAATTGTGTCCCACGTTCCGTTCAGAAGGCCTGGAGCTGATGCACGTGTGTTTACGGTATTTGCCATGCTTTATCGTAAGCCTTGCAATTTTCAGTCAACATTGACACTCGATTAATCTTCCAGCGAAACACTCGCGGAAATACTAAGAAGTTGAAAGCGCGAAGAGTAGCAATTGTCACGTAAAATTAAAAATTAAGTAAGGTTATAATAAATAAAAACTGCTCATTAACTAGCTCTAATAATTGGACTGAGGTTTTCAGATAGATCATAGGATGTACAAAGCTCGTATAATAAGAGTCACGGCGAGATATATAAGCGCATAGGGCCTGTGTTGTAGGGGTCGACAAGGCAAATGCTAAGGAAGACAAAGAGAAACTTCCTCAGGAGGACTAACTCTATCGGTCTCGTTGAAGCTAAGATCATATTAAAGTATCATTAATACAAAGCATGATGAACTGATACGTCATAAAATTGAAATGTCATCATAACTGTAGATTGCAAGTGAGAAAACCTGTCTTGAACCACCATTTAACAGTTTCAGAATAAGTTGAGAGAGAGAGAGAGAGAGAGAGAGAGAGAGAGAGAGATGTGTTTGTTTCAGCATCAACACCAAATCACTGACAAATACAAATAGAAATGAACATTTAAATGAAATCAAATATAAAATTCCCAGAAACACAGGATAGCAAATAGTCTGTAAAACTAGAACAACGGCCGTCAGGGAAGATGATACACATCTTATCTAGCTGACCACCGTGAAAGGCAGTGTGTGTGTGCGAGAAAGAAGAATTGTGCGCAAGTTTTAATTATGTACGTTTTGCAAGTTTGAAGCCACGTTGACTAAGTTATCATAACTAGAGATATTGTTGAACATGCACAAGACACTCAAAAGTGAATAGATAGAGATAAATGGAGGGGGGAGAGAGAGATTATTGAAGTTCCGTTTATAAGAGACAATCAATGTAAACAACATAAAGGAAACAATATATCCCAATTACTTTAGACAGAATTACTCATACGTCCATCTAAAACCTGTGCAAAAATCAAATTATCCCCTAAAAATCTACACATCTGAAATAGTATTAAATAATTTCTTAGTTAAATCGTTTTATATTAAAATACAGAAGACATTTGGAAATTTACATAATAATTTGCAATAGTAAAATTTTGCTTATTGGTATTTTATATGAAATTTATTGATAGAAAATACGCGTTAAACTTTCTGTAATGAAAAGCCTTGGTGGAATTTCCTTCGGACTTTCACGCGTGATTTTCCATGGAATTTGTTTTGGAAATTATTCCTTAATTGTAGTTATGGGATAATCTAGCAACTTAGATAACATTGATAGCGCCTGGAACTATTGACTCGACACATTATGAAAACTGTACAAGAGCGCATCGGGTTAACCACATTTAAAAGACAACAAGTAGATCGATGACTAACCAGACGCATTCTATAGGCAGCCGCTCGTTTTATCTCGATCACTCAATCACTATTCGCGCTAAATCGCTCTATAGTTCATTCGTTCGTTCGTTCGTTTATTTGTTCTCTCTCTCTCTAGACTTGCTCATTTTTTGATCTTTCACTTGCTCATGCTCTGCTCATATCGCGCGCTCACTCAATCACTCACTCACTCATTCACTCACTCGCTCGCTCATTCACTCACTCATTCACTCACTCACACACTCACTCACTCATTCACTCACTCACTCATTTACTCACTCTCTCGCTCGCTCATTCACTCACTCACTGTGATTTAGCCTTAATAGAGCATCTAATTTAGAAACACTGTTAGTATTAAGTTTCATTCAATTATCTGAATTTAAAAAATCGCATATTTATATTGGCAGGCACTATGAAACATTTTCCATTGTAGAGATTCGCATTCCACAGTTGTATGCAGGGACGAGATGATCTGTAGCATTTAATTAAGAAAACTTTTATCAGAACGTGAAACACTCACAGTTTAAAAAAGTCTTGCTACGAAATAAACAATCCAGTACTTACCACTTTACGATCACCCTTCAGCGTTAGAAGTCTTCATTTGGCTTCATTCTGACAATAAATATTCCAAAATGTCTCTGTAGATAATCCATTTGCCACATATCGCTATTTGATATTTCAGCATGGTTTCTTCCCTCTATTGTATCCGTAATGAAAATAAAAATAAAAACTATTGAAAGTATCATTATAGATTAGTTAAGAGAAACTTTCAGAAAAGTAAGGCCTGCATTCAGATGCAGTAAAGCGATGAGACTTAATAATAATACTAATAATAAAGGTTTAGCGTCCATTTCCTCATCCAAGGATGATGTCAGGGACGTCCCCCCAGCACACATCACTACAGATCAACTCACCCAGACCAATCTGCAAAAGAAATGTGCTGAGGAGAAGTAAGGTCATAAAAGAAAGCCGGTCCGGTGATCAAAAATGGCCAGGGTAGATCGAATATGTCTACGGCGGGAAAAGGTAAATCTTAAGAAAGTTGTAAGAGAAGAACAAGAGCGAAGTACAAATCCTCAACTGTGAATGGATAATCCAACCTAACGAGATCCAGTATTTATAATGCGCTATAATAACTAAACTCATAAGTTGAACCAGTAAAAATGTATAACAGTTAAGTACAATGCCTGTCGCCTTCGTCTAATTCCTCTAAACAAATCTGATTTAGGCTAATAGGGCTATGATTGCTCTGGATATATGCAATCCTTAATTATCGAGTCAGTTTTGATATAATAACGTTAACTGTAGCTTGTAGGATGCAATGCCACTCTGGGTTGCTATTTGTATCGACGATGATACATACGGTTAATTTAGTGTATCGATTTAGTAGAAACACGTATGTTACTAATGGCGATATTTCATTGGGCTTGTAGAGAAACTTTCCTGTTTTACAAATGCACTCTTGAGAGATAATCTTTATTTTCCTGTCGAGGAAATAACTTGAGTAAATCAGTATGACATTAGATCCTCTCAATGGTATTTCTAAAACTGATTTCCTTACATTATTATAAACGAAACTAATATCAACAAGAGATATTTTCATGAGGAGAAGTCATCATCAGCGCGTAGAAGAGCCCTGAAACAACCAAGACTTTAGCAATAGAGACAACCACCGCAGATATCATTAGAACTAGACTATCATCAACACCACACATTTCCTTCAATCATCAGGGAGGCGGGACTTTGTGCACTTGGATTAGCTGCTCGTCTTGTGTCCGGGTTACTTCCCCGTGTTGTGTACGGGTTGCTAGATCTGGGTTGCTTGAAGAACAGACCAACCTTGTAAATAAGCACGTATAGTAGAAAGCGACATAAAAACTAGATCCAAATCAATGTCAGAAAGGGCATTCGGTCAGACATAGGTGGCTCATAATCCAGAAGCTTAGCTTAAGAGTTAGACCAAGATTAATAGCGAAAGTGTCGAGAAGGAAACAAAAATACTCGAGATCAAAAGAAAAACTTCCTGGATTAACGGAGCGCAAGACAACAATACTACGCTACAAGTAAAATTCAACAGAGGCTCACTAACAAATCATGCAAAAATATGCAAGAGCGAAGAAATTCGAACCAACCATCATCCGAATCAAAGTTAAGCGCCTTATCCATTAGGCAACGTGGAGGATATCAATTTCTAATAAAATATTACTTTAAATAAATTGCATTTTCGAGAATTGTAGTTACGCTAAAGCAAACAGCGCGCTCAACGTTCATTACTCATATTGTGTAATCAGTGTGCTTATATTTATACACATCAGGATGATTGCATCAGCTTACGACATCATCCATGCAATACTACGATCAGAAAACGAAACATTTTCATCATCGTGTACAGAATGTGAGTCGGAAAAACTCAGCAGTGAAATAGTTTCATATTACTCAAATCGCGAGATATCTTTTACTTTTAGCCAGTCATCGACGATAAGTATATCAAATACTGACCTAAACCTCAGATCCTCGTTGTAAAGTTTGGTCATGTTTATCCCTTCATCTCTCTATTTAGTGTTCAGTCAAGTGACAGGTCCAAGGTACCTTACTACTCACAATCTGCTGGCACGCTCAATACAGAGCACTCCATCGATCAACAATTTAATTCCTTCACAAAAGCTATGTGTTCCCCGTGTTGTGCTCGGGTGTGGTTGGACCACTGCAGAATAGGGCAACTGCAGAATCTGCTGCGTGTACGTAAGAGGCGACTAAGGCAGGAGCTGATGATGACAAGAGGGGACCCACCTCATCATGAAATATTTTCCCCAGGATTAAATGGTAATTAATCCATATAACTGAGGTAGGCAACGGGAAACCACCTCAGAAGCCTTAATTTTCCCACGCTATATGTTACATAAGGTATGGATGGATAAGGCATAGATTTTGTGAAGGGATTAACTTGTTGATCTAAGGAGTGCTCTTATGGAGCGCGAAAGAAGACTTTGAGTATGAACATGTTCCTTGAACCTGCAACTTGGCAGTGCACAGAAGAGAAAAGAGCAGTGCTATGGCTTCACTTACATATCAGTGCAGCCTAAAACTTGAGAATATTGACCTTTGATGAGGTTTCATGTTTACTTTTTCAGTTCTTGCTTATTCGCCTCTTACCACACGTGCCTTTACGATTGGTCTATTCTTAACGACGAAATAAACTCACTTAATGACGAAATAAACTCACTTAATGACGAAATAAACTCACTTAATGACGAAATAAACTCACTTAATGACGAAATAAACTGGAAAGTCTGGAGAGGAAAGGCTTAAAAACGATAGTATAATAATGGTTCAAACAAATAGGTATAGTTCCTTCCAATGCCTCTACTGTTATTTATCCGAATCTCGTACATGTACGTTCAATTGATAGATATTTGTAACTTTGTTAGCTAATATGCTTAGAAGGATCGCCCGCCCGCCATTATTAATTAATATAAATTAAGTATAAAGTAATTAAGTAGCTAATAATTTTCCTTTAATGCAGGGAGTGTAACTTCTTAAGTTCTCGCTCACTGCGGAGATCCGCTATGGCTTACTATAATTGCTCTAGCCTGCATACATGCGTGGGCCCAGGATAGATTGACGACTGAAAAATAATAGGCTCATTTTACGCTTACGTGTCACTGTGCTAAGAACTTTCTTTACGTATACTGTGTATATTAATCTGAAATATTTTTATAGTGATAGAAACATGCCACACGTCATTTCTGCCGGTATAAAACACATGGCCAAGTTAGATTTCTGCGTTTTAGCCTTCAAACATTTTGGTTTTATAGTAACAGCATAGACCTAATTAGGATTATAGAATATGGGACGCATATCTAAGCCAATTTTTGTTAAAATAATAGCTATAGTGAGAGTGAGAGAGGAGCCTTAGCCTGCTACATCGGAAGAGTGACATATAGTGATAGAGAAATGGCGAAGATTATATCTTGAGTAAAGTGCAGCTCAGGGCTAGCTGTATGGCCCTGTTAGATCTAATCTCATGAGCATTCTCTTAGTGGGATTTATAATTTACGTTCGTTTAATGTAATTAAATGTCCATGAATATATTCGCGCTACCAGAATAGGCATAACCATGATCGAAAATCTGGGGGGACACAATCATTGGCGTTTCCACGGGGGGACGGGAGTCTGCTCCCCCCCCCCTTAGGCCCACCGATAAAAAAAATTAAACAATATTTTCATTGTTTTTATGGCAATTTCTATATGTAAATATGTATGTAAGAGCAGTGGTTAAGGGAGGGGGGGAATTAGTTTCACTAGCTTACACAGTACAACTACTGGCTGGAGCCAGTGGCGATATCGGTAAGGTACTCGACCGCGGATCAGTATGTGAGAGGTTTAAATCCTGGGCTAGCCTGTCACTGACGTCGCTTTAGAGTGAGGAAATTAACATTAGCTTTACCAGTTTTTACCTTTCAAAAATCGATCCACTGGCAGTGGCCTTTCCCTGCACGGTAGAAGCAGCGCTGTGCGCAAATTCCTCGATATTTTCTAACAAAACTCTGAACGATACTATGAAATTTCATTTACAACTTTCCGAATTCAAAATCGAAATTAGTAATATATTAATATATTAATGTATTAATATATAATATATTAATTCTTACCCAACGTGGCTTCTTGGTATTTAACAGAAATTTATCCATGATGGAATTCTGCAGAACTTGGTTTACTGTCTATGAATTTATATTGTAACAAACTCCATAAGCTAAACCTTTATGCACAATTTTCAGGGCATCTACCGATGGTTGATAAGTTGAGCTCTCAATATACAATAGGCCTATGCAGCCTCAACCTCTAGATAAGCCAATATAGTTTCATCTGAATATAGTTTAGCCCGGCTAGTTGGCACTTGGCACTCTCTCATATTTCGTCACACTCACTTAACTTCGGGTGCTCAGCCCTATGGTCTCCAATATAGAATATACTACTAAAGTATGGGACAGTATATAGGAGTCCATGCCCGAGCATACACAGTACAACTTCAGCTATGTCATTAATTAATAACATGGAAGCGTATCAGTTTACCAATCATCTACAGCACGGCTCTATAAATGCTAGTAATACTTACACATGCAGTTATTGAGCGACATTGAAAATACGCAAAATTTCTTACATAAAGTAAATATATATTTTAGCCTAAATTATGGGGGGACATTTGCATGCGTGTCCCCCACTCTAAATTCTGGGGGGACGTGTCCCCCCTGTCCCCCCGGTGGTTACGCCAATGGCTACCAGTCCTGTGAATATCATATATTTTACTCTCCTAAGTTCGTAAAGGAATCGAACCTAATATCTCAGTAAGGGCCAGTTACGTCTTCAAAACTCTTACCGTTGATTACCGGCTCTAAACTCACTTAGATATTTCTACTTTTTTAATATGCTATGATTATTTCGATGATTAGAATTTTATAGATGGATGATTTCAATTAATTGATAGTCCAGCATCAAACTGTGTTTTTCAGTGCACTGCCAAGTGGCAGGGTTCAAAGTAAATATTCATACTCAAGTCTGCTTACTCGCTCCCTAAGAGCACTCCTTAGATCAACAAGTTAATCCCTTCACAAAGTCTGCCTTATCCAAACCTTATGTAGCCTATGGTTTGGGAAAAGTATGGCTTCTTAGGTGGTTTCCCGTTGTTTTCCTCAGTTAGATGGAATAATTACCATTAATCCCGGGAAAAATATTTAAAAGCGAGGTGGGTCCCCTCTTGCTATCCTCAGCTCCTGCCATAGTCGCCTCATACGTACACGCGGCAGATTGTTTTACGGTTGACCTATTCTGTAGAGGTCCAACAACACCCGAGCACAACACGGGGACATTAAACTGTACAAATTGATAATTCTATAAAGCTTGTACAATTAACATTTTACAATTGCAAGAGATAAATTTAAGATATATGCAAGGTATTAAAGTTAAATGTTACATTATTATAATATGATGTATATTATTGCATTAGATATTTTATAATTTTATCAATTGTCTCGTTTTGTACTAATCAAGTCTGGCTGTACTTCTTCTTCTCTAAGTGCCTTGCCTGTTCCAAGCCTGGGCGGTCATGGTCATATTCCTTTATATGTCTCTGTTCATTGCTGCTCTGATCATCTCTGTTTCAGTTAACTGCATCCATTTGCTAAGACTCTTAATAAAAGTCATTCGTTGTCGACCCTTGCATCTTTTTCCTTCTATTATTCCTGTCACTACGGTATTTTCAACTATTTTTTGTTCTGCATAATGTGTCCGAAAAATTTGATACACTACTCGATTGTAAATACCTATAAATATCTATACGAAAATCAGATGACATATTCTTTAAGTCATAGACACAATTTATTATATTTATTACTTAACTATCATTAAGTAATAATTCATAATAAATTTTCCACATTTGCCACTTGTATCATCATCGTCCTCACCATCTTTCAAACGGGGTCAGGATACGAACAGACCTTCTCCACCCCCACCCCTCCCTTGTGCCCCATACCATAGCATCAGTCCCGTAATATCTTTCACTAGCTTAAAAAATTCGTTAATAATTGCTGGAGCCTAGGCGCTAACCAATCGAATTCCCTTTCTGAATTTGGTTTAAATCCTAGTGCTTTAGTCGCCTTCTACGACACGCTCTATCACCGGTTGGTCTATTCTTAAAGCAACCCGAACACAACATGGGCTACACTACTACATATTTAAATGACAATAATAAGAATTGTCGTAAGTCTATTTACAATTATAATTATGCTACTTTTCTAATTGCGAGCACCTGTTCTTTCTTTTTTATATTAGCGGCATTTCACGTTTCATGTAAATTAAAATTTATTTCATTGAATAATAGGTGGCCAACTAGATATAGGTCAATGCGTAGGCTGTCCTTTTTGGCGGCCAATTGAGGCCGTATAACCATTAGAGATATGTATATATATATATATATATATATATATATATATAATTAAATGGGTCTTATATTATATTATATATATATATATATATCTATCTATATATATAAATTTAATGGGTCTTAGCATATATATATATATATACGTATATATATAGATACATATATATACATGTATATATATAAACGTATATATATATATATATATATATATATATATATATATATATGTATATATAAGACCCATTAGTGTATAAACATGCATGTGTAAAGTAGTAAATGACTGCTGTATATATATATATATATATATATATATATATATATATATATATATATATGAATATGTAATATATTTTATCATGTTTTCTTCTATTTAATACAGCATTTGAAACTAGAGGATAACAATTTATTTTCCAGCATCTGATATTATAGAATCGACAAAAACTTCTAGAGACTTTCATGACATTGTCTTCGGACGAGGAAGCGGACGCTAATTTTCGTTTGTACTGTAAAAAGTAAATCCATCAGAATCAGACCATTCAGCAAAAAAGATAATTACAGGAGACACACGCGCAATTAAGAACATTCTACGCATGCTAATGGCTTCTAATTCCATCTCTACGTCCAGTGATAATGAGAGATCGCTTTTACAGCTTGCGCCAGACGCCCCTTATAAAACACAACTGTCAGGAAGCAAGCCACAACCTGGCAAAGCTGTTGAACTTCAGATTGTCAAAGTTGGTACTTGGAATGTACAGTCAATGGTTATCGATGATGTTATAGATTTTGGTAAACTAGACATCTTAATAAACCTAATGAAAGGAAAAAATAAACGTGCTGGGATTGTGTGAGGTACGATGGCTTGATCAGGGAGAATTTATGCGTAACAATTTTAAGATAATCTTTCATGGAAATACTCAAAGATCACATGGAGTGGCAGTTATACTGGATCCTAAGTTGTCCGAGAGTGTCCCCGTAGTAGAACGAATTAACGATAGATTAATGCTGATCAGAATCCCATGTGAACCAGTAGATCTTGTTGTAATACAAGTGTACATGCCAATAGCTACAAGTAGCGATAAAATGGTTGAATGGATGTACGAGGGGATAGAGAAGCTAATAAATCGTCAAAAATCACCGTATCGGTTGATACTGATGGGAGATTTCAATGCTAGAGTTGGAGAAGGTGTGGATGGCCATGCGGTTGGCGAATTCGGATATAATGAAAGAAATGAAAGAGGTTATATGCTGGTGAACTTCTGTAAAAGTATGCGGATGACAATAGCAAATACGTTGTTTGGCAAAGCCCGAGATGAGAGGTACACTTATGTGCCTAATAACTCAGAACAAGAGAGGCAGCAAATGGATTACATCATTTGTGAGAGTCAATATAGCAACAGTGTTAACGATTCAAGAGCATACCCAGAATACAGGTTAGAATCAGATGAGAATACAGGTCAAAATATAGGTCAAAATACAGGTCAGAATACAGGTCAAAATACAGGCCAGAATAATGGTCAGCTCCAGTTGAAAACAGATCACGTTCTAGTGATGGCCGAGATTGAGCTGAAGAACGTCAAAGTTTCCAAATTTCAGTACACGGAAAAGCGGATTGAAAAGACATTTAGCCAGGTTGAACTTGAAAAGAACAAAGAGACATTTTCCAGAGCAGTGGAAGGAGCATCCACGTCCAAGAAAAACGAAATAAATGATATATGGAACAATTTTAAAAATGCCATGCACACAGGAGCCAAAGAAGTGTGCACTTTTAGTGGAGGCGAAAACGATGCCAGAAGTGAAAATAAGAGAGATGAGCACAATAGTGAAGTACACTTGAAAACGAAAATGAGAAATGACGAGTATTGGAATGCAAAATGTGACGAGTTTGTGGAATGTGTTAGAAACAGTAATCCTGATCTTCTGTACCAGGAAGTACAACGGCTAACAGGAACCAATTTGGAAACTGGAATAAAGAATATAGTGATAAATGACAAGAACGGACAGATACCGTCGAACGCGATTGAAATAACATGTTATGTAACAACTGAGAAGCCTAAGGAAGAAGATTTTAATTTCCAAGACAACAATACAGCCGAGTCCAGTTCAATCTTAACAAAAGCTGACATATGTGAGGCAATAAACCATTTGAAGTTTGGAATGGAGATTGGTACTGATGGTATACCATCAGAGTACATGAAAATGTTGGAAGGAGATCCTCTAGAAATGATAGTTAAATTATATGAGAAGATAATCGAGACAGGCACATGGCCAGATGATTTTATTACAACTGTGCTGATTCTACTTCCAATAGGAGCTCGTACTGTGAAGTGTGAGGATTACAAGATAACAACAACAACATCCCATGCATCGCAAGTATTGCTATCAATTGTAAGAGACCGCGTTCAGTCAAAAGCAGATGAGGCGTTCAAGAAAAGAAACATCCGCTTTGATCAAGACTGCGGTGTGAGTGATGCTATTGGTTTAATACGAGCCATCTGCGATAGGAAGGAAAATTTGGAAGTCTGCTTTGTAAGCTTTAGTAAGAATTTTGGAAGGATTAGATGGGGGAAAATGTTCGAGATACTAGAAAAGATTGGGGTTGATTGGAAAGATAGAAGATTAATTAAGAACTTAATCATCAATCAAAAATATGTAGTAAGATTTGGACAGGAGTTCTCAGGTACGTGTGAAATAGGACTTGAAGCGAGGCAGAATTGCTGCCTGACACAGCTACTCTTCCGCATCTATGTTGCTGAAATGATGAAGGAAATGAAAATAACAAATAAAGGAATACAATGTGGTGATAAGCTTCTGAATTATCTGGGGTGTGCAGATGAGTATGCGTTGATTGCAGGAGATCAGAAAAAATTGCAGACACTGGTGGACGAAGTGCATTCAGCGGCAAATGATTGGGGCATCTCGATAGACGTAGAAGAGTCAAAGGTGATGAAAGTAGTGAAAATAAAGGAGGAAAGTGAAGATAAAGATGAAAAAATAAAAGAGGGTGAGAATACAAATGAAGAAGTAGTAAAAAATAAGAATAAAGATGGTCAAGTGAAAAAAGGTAATAATAAGAAAACGAAAAGTAAAAAAAGTAATAATATCGATAAAGAAGCTTCTGAAAAGAAGAGAAAATGCAAAACGCAAAATGCAAAACTGAATATCTATATCGAAAATGCGCAGATTAAGCAAGTTAATAGCCACAAATACTTAGGATTCACTTTAACTAATGATGGCTCGTGTGATAATGAAATAGACTGTAGGATTGCACGGGCAAAAGAAGCATTTAACAATATGAAGGAAATAGTGGGACTACCGAACGATTTGGAGGATATGACTAAAATAAGAGTAATAAAAAATTTCGTGTGGACAACCCTCTTTTGTTGCTCTGAAATATGGACAGTGGGTGCTAAAAGCATAAAAAAGTTACAAAAACTGGAAATATGGTTATGGAGAAAAATGAAAAATCTTCAAGTTTGCGATTACGAAACAACAGATTTTATTTTGAAGCAAGTTGGTTTAAACAGCTTAACGTTAATCGATGAGTTAATAAAGAAAAGGATAATCTGGATAAAAGAGCAAGCTTCGGCGCGAGATAGTGGACTGCCTGAAGATAAAATTAAAAGGCTGCTTAAAGTTGAAATCAGTAACTTGTTTACAGTAAGAAATAACAGATCTCAAGGTCGTCCAGGTTATAGTCTGCTTTGTGATAAATTGATTCAAAAACCAATATTGGACGACATTGAGAAGAGTTTGAATGGGAAGCGGCCTAACAGTTACTATCTACTACTACATATTCCATGGGAGAATAAAAATGAAGTTATAAAACCTCAATCAGCTACAACAGGAGCTGTTGCCAAACCACTGTTGCATTGAATACTAGAGCCGCTATAGCAGGAACTGCTGCTACTATACAGTCAGAAAATGCAGCTGTAGCAATAGAGAAAGAAGCTGATCTACCGCAAGGCGCTGCTTCTTCATCTGCTACTGCCCTTCAGTACTTAGCCACTTCGTGATTCAAAAGCAAGAAAACTAAATAAGTGCTATTTAAATCAAATAGAATTTTCATAATTCTTATCGAGAGTTCAAATTTGAAAATCCAATAAACACAAACGACATTCTGTAAGCTCTACCTTTGCGTCATATGTGTAAAAACATTTATTCGACTCCAAACTAAGATCCCATTAGCCTTTGATAACTGCTATTTGCTATTTTAAAAACAGACTATTAAAATGTAATACTAAACTTTGCGTCTACTAGCAAACTTCATTCCACAACTTCAAGGATTCATTGATCTATCGTTACCTATCCAGCCACCTCATAACATAACGTACATACATAACATAACAACCGCACACTGGATCAGGAAGCACAGAAGCTTGTTTGAGACCCATTTCCTCCTTCCTCTCCATGGTTATTAGTAATCGTTGCCTTTTGATGGCGCATCAATCGCAGCCGGCGCGGATATAAGAATAACCTTCCATCACCCTGGGATTTTTCCTTCCTAAGCTTCTACCAACACTTGGTCTTCCAAGGTGGTCACCCACAAAGTACTAACCGAGGTCGATGCAGCTTAACTTTGATTATATTTGGCGCGCAACTAAACCAAGTGCGCTAATCCCGCCGTCTGTAATCCGCTAATACCTCCTTCTGTCTTGTAATCATTCCTTCATCCACACCGCTTCCAGAACACTCTATTTCTTCCAGAATACTCTATTTCTTCTAGAACACTCTATTTCTTCTGTCATCGGTGGAGTTACCTAGAAAAGCACCAATGGCTGAGTTCAATGTCATGAAGCATTTTAAATACCGAGAAAACTTATTAAATAAGGTGAACTTTTTGGCGGATAAAACTGTCACAATTAGTTGTCACAATTATGATATCATCGCAAGATCATTGTAACAGAAGCCAACCACTACATCACGTGTTCTACATCTACACGTGTGCCTCTACATCACGTGTTCTACATCTACACGTGTGCCTCTACATCACGTGTTCTACACCTACACGTGTGTCTCGACATCATCACGTGTTCCATACCTACACGTGTGCCTCTACATCACGTATTCTACACCTTCACGTGTGTCTCTGCATCAACACGTGTTCTACACCTACACGCGTTCTCCTACATCACGTGTTCTACACCTACACGTGTGTCTCTACATCACGTGTTCTACACCTACACATGTGTCTCTACATCACATGTTCTACACCTTCATTTCCTCAACACCAGTTCAACACCTACACATGTGGTTCTACATCAACCCCTGTGTTACGTCTACACTAGCACGTGTTTCATCATCTAGATTTTTTCAACTTTTTGTCAGTGTTCAATAAGACCTACAAGCAGGGGCAGATTCAGGAATTTTTTAAGGGGGGCCCGAAATTTCTTTTGAGAGTGTACACATTTTTGTTTACTTCGGCTTCGGGACATGTGAAGCAACCAGAAAAAATGCTGTGGCGGTTCCAAATTTGTCAGTAAACTGCGCTCGGCTTATAGAGTGAGTGTATCCCCGTATCTTACCTACCCCCCATTCATACCCGTACTAAAAACAGGGGAAAATCTGAACTCCTACATTTGTTTTGGAAAAAAGTAGGTTAATTTTTCACCTCTGAAGAACTGAAGAAACTCAGCCAGCGGTTCTGGACGATTTGTTAAGTTATTTAATTTTGGAGCTAGGTGGTTTAAGCCCCTCTATGCCAAGGCTATTTGCACCACTGCTCCGGGACAGAGTTCACATTTTTACTTACACCATTTTCCTCTTATACTGTGTTTACTGTGATAATTGAGATCTAGTGAAACTGTCAACATTTTTCGAGCCCCTTTCATTATATAGGCACCTAGTTGGGCCCATAGTGGGGCCCATATTTGAAAAAATTCGAGCTAGTGGAACTGTTCGAATTTCCTCTCGTACCTCTCCCCCCCTTCTAATTACTGCCCTTAAGAACATATTTACACCTAGAATTTGCCATAGAAACAATTAAAATATAGCTTAATTTTTTATCGGCGGGCCTAAGAAGGGGGGAACGGGCCCCTGGGCTGCCCCCCCCCCCCTGGATCCGCCACTGCCTACAAGTAGTTTACTTCCTAGTTCTCCAGCTTGTTTAACACATGATTCCATATAAACGTATTCCATGTACTCGTACGTGGTCTACATTTACCAAGATATTCCGTATAGGTACGAAAATTTTTATCAGGCGTCAGGTACTTTATACATTTTGCTTGGTTGATTTGCTATTGCTTGGTTGATTTGCCATTTATCATTATCACCATTTACCATTATTTATCATTATAAACTTCATAACCAGCTTGACACTAAATGATGCTATACTCGTACAACTATAGCTAATTTAATCTTGGTTTAAAAAGCATTGTTAGTATTTTCCGTGCCTGTGACGCTATCTTCTCGTATAATGTAATTATGTTCGTATGAAACCTATCTGCGGCTGTTAGATTGTTTTGAAATAAAAGCAAGATTTAATATTTTTAACATCAAGCTCAGTGGGAGGGCCCATCTATTTTAAATATCATTTAAGCGCGCTCCTTTCGTGGTTAAGATTTTATCATTAGAATATCGTATAATGACTGTTATTAAACATTATCTTGGACTATTGTTATCTTGGTATTATTGAACTTTCTATTTGCTTTTTGTTCCATGTATGTTTGTACGTTTTCTGCGGTATGTCAGATTTCAAGTAATAAACGAATATATATTTATATTTATATATATTATCATCATTTTCCCTTGAGTACCAGTTTAACTTGGGTCGGAATACTTGTAAAACTGTCTATTCTATTTGTTTTAGAATTTTTTTTAGCAATTTCTAGAGCTTTGGCATTCATCAACCTAATGCTCTTTCTGACGTTGGTTTTAGCTTAGTGCTTTGTCGCCTTTTACGACATGTGCAGTCATCCGTGAGCAATTATTCAGCAAACCCAAGCGGGGACATTTACGAAGGATTTATTTATTATAGATTAAAGCATTAGTCGCAAATACTTTCAGTTTAATCAAATTCGACAACAAATAAACATTAGAAATGCTGTCAGTAGCAAATTCCTTATCGTATATGATAAGAAGACAGAGAAGAGTGGAGGCGTTATATGCCATGGACCTGCCAGTGGGCAGTGCACTAAGAGAGAGAGAGAGAGATGTGATAAGCTCCTCTTTGATATTATTAGTCAATTTCTCTGCTTCCTGGGTAGTTTCTCTTTACGTCCTTTCTCATAACATGCCTAGTCACCTCCTCAACATGTGCAGTGAACGATTAGTATAATCTCCAGTGAATTTATTATCACTTCACAAGGCACTGCCGTGGACCAACAGCAACAACATTTCAATTTCTATTTATTTATTTATTTCTTAAACCACATTACAAATGTGTAACGGTCGTGTACATATAAACTTGTAGCTGATGCGAGTATTTGATACAATTAACTCTAACTCTAACTGTGTAATTGGTGGTGGTTTATTTCGTTTTCCTATGATGTCAATTTTGAGCTTACTTTTTATGTTTGTACTGTTTGATTTGTTTTTCGTTATTTTTCTTCCTGTCAAATGTTGACAAATAAAGAAGCACATATATAAACAATATGCGTAGTAATAGATATGAGAAATCCTGCCAGTTTTGTGTTTGACGAATAAAGAGATTCACATGGATATTGCAAATATTCAATTAATGATTACATTAAAAATTATAGTTCATTACATTACATGAGCTCTATTGATCCAGATGCGGACAACTTATCGATACGCTACATATGATATAGCCGGCTTGAGAAAAATAAAAAAGTAAACACGTATAATAGTGAAATGATCAACTACGTTGATATCTATCACTTCAATACCACATGTTTAAACCGTTAGGAAATTATGTCCAGATTTTACTCTCAGATCATCGCGGCTGGGATTCGAACCCACGAGGGTTCAATTCACCTCAGGATCTGTCATTTAAAACTTCATGACGTTACCCCTACGCTATTAATACAATCTTGATTTAAATACAAATTTCAGATAATATTGAGAGTCTCATCCGGTACTCATTAATGAAACTATTAATGTCAATAATTAACCGGCTTCAACTATTTACTTTAAATTAAATTAGTTTTATTAAATCGATTAAATTAACTAAAATAGAAAAGTTATAAAAGGCGCAACCTATTGCGATAGGATAAACGTGTTGTTCAAAATTTCATAATTATCACTGGACAAGTGGACATATTACACATTTTCCTGTGTCGTGTCCGACCTGCAGATCAAAAGAATAGACAAACCGTCAACTGCACGTATCGTAAAAGGTGTTTTCTCAAGAATTAAGGATGACAAAATGAAACCCCATGAAAGAATAAATATAGCAAAAACTTCTATTTTTCGCACACTTCAGCTTGGTTACATTAGGCCCTAATTAAGATGCGAATAAGACCTAGGTGTACATGAAAGATTAACTTAATGATCGTTGTGGTGCTCTGTATGTAGCGTGAGAACTTTAGAATATGAATAGGTTCCTTGGACCTGTCACTTTGCAGAAGACTAGAGAGAAAAGATAGAGAGAGAGAGAGAGATACTAAAATTGACAGGAATCTCTTTCATGTTAATTTTAGTTAATGTACGTATTTCTCGGTTCTTGACATTGTAGCACAACTTATTATGACTCAAACACATTTAGCCCATCTCCGAGTTCTCTCATCTTTGAACTCTGTTGTAGTCGGCATTAAGAACACGTTCAGTTATCTATTAGTTACATGCTCGCGCTGAAAGCATTTATCTGACTGAATATCTGGCCACAGCTGCTAAATTAAACAACATCATCGTCATCATTACCATCATCTTCTTCCCCTGAATCTCTGATTAGATAATTTGGGGATACAAAATGTTTGGCTTTTTTAATTTAAGAAAATGTTGTAGCAATATTTGGAGCCTAGGCGCTGACCAACAGAATGCCCTTTTTAGACCTTGATTTAGATCTTAGTGCTTTGTTGACTTTTACGAAACCTGCAGTCTACGGTTGGTCTATTAGCATAAAGCCCTGACACAACACGGGTTAATCACTTAGATATCGACATTACAACGTAAAGTGATAGGAATAAACATAGCAATAAACTAAATTAGGATAAAATTACATAAGATAATCATTATAAGAAGACATGGATAAGGTTAACACAATTACTAAAAACGATGTACGCCTATAAGTTTTCTCCACAAAGCGCGAGGCTGACGCGAGAGTTAAACCACAAAAAACCTTCACTTGAACTTGACTGTGTTATCTATTTGACATCTAATTAAGCCAAGTCAATTGCAATTAAATAAGTTGAAAATCGTTGAATAGTGCACTTTAGTACTACTAAATAGTACATAGCAACGCTTTATTTTTCTAGAATTAAATTTTAATGAGCACATATTAGTATAAGCACATAGGGCCTAATGGAATAGGCACATTATAGTATAGGAACATAATAGTAGACCTATAGGCATATTTCTATATTTTTATGTTATATTTTCCGTATACTAATATCATTCACGAAATAAAATCATTGTATCAAAGGAATAATGCGTGCACATTGAAATTTTCCAACTGGATTTTGTTTCGCACTTCAATTTGTTGTAACTATAACATCATAGTTCAATTTAAAGAGTACAATAATTTTAGATCAATCATCGGCGACTGCTGCGGACCGTGAAGAACGTGATGTAAAATTATAACAGAAATTACAATTTTACCACATATAATTATGGTATTAATTAAGTAAATTTTGGTTTGTTTAAAGCAATGCGGCAATACCCTATAATATGACTTCGATTACCAGTGATAAGAATGTCGTTATCGAATTTTAGATTCATTTGTCGAAATTTACTTCGCGCAAAACACTCTAGGGGCTTACATGTACGTGTATAGTTTAGATGAGAGACATATGAGAGCTCAGAATGAAATAAAGCTAGACGCTGCGGGCTTAGTTTAGATGGTTATATATGATTATAGCTGTATCATAAAATATTTAAGCATTATTTTTGACAATAGTGAGAGTTTAAATTCATAATCGTTATATATATATATAAATATATATATATATATATATATATATATATATATATATATATATATATCAGCGGTAAGTTACCTTCATTTTATTCTTAAACATTTAGTTTAGTTGTTTTCTCAGAGATGAGTGCGGTCAACTTCACCACAATAAAGAAAAACCGGATAGATCCCTACGGAGTATGCCTCCAAGTAGTGGCGGATCCAGGGGCCCAGGGGCCCGTCCCCCCTTAGGCCCGCTGAAAAGTGTGTAAATATATTTTCAATGTTTCTATGGCAATTTCGATGTGTATATATGTTTTTAGGGCAGTCGTTATGGGAGGGGGGGGGGAGGTTACGAGAGGGAACTCAGTTCCACTAGCTCGATTTGTTTCACAATTATATATATATATATATATATATATATATATATATATATATATATATATATATATATATATAAAGCTGGTAAAGCTAAGGTTAACGTCAGTTTCCTCACTCGAAAGCAATGTCAGCGACGGGCGAGCCCAGGATTTGAACCCACACATACTGATCCGCGGTCGAGTGTCTTACCGACTTCGCCACTGGCTCCAGCCAGTATATATGATCCAGGGGGCCAGTAAAATGCAAGGGGCCCAAAAAATGTTGACCGTTTCACTAGCTCTCAATTTTTACTACAATGTATAAGTGGAATAAAGGGTGTAAGTAAAACATGTGAACTCTGTCCCCATGTAGTGGTGCATGCAGCATTAGCTGGGATGGGCTTAAGTACCTCCTACCGCCAAATTAGGTCACTTTTGCAATTCGTCCAGATCCTCTGAGTTTCTTCAGAGGTGAAAAAATTAACCTATTTTTTCAAAACAAATGTAGGATTTTAGGCATTTTAGGTTTTCTCCTGACTTTAATATGAGTACGAGTGGGGAAGGGGGTAAGATACAGGGATACACTCACTCTAAGTGTCGAACGCAGTAGTGAAAACAATTTGAGCCCCTCCGCAGCATTTTTTCTGGCTGCGTCAAGTGTCCCGAAGAAGGCGGGGCGTGAGCAAAAAATGTGAAAACTCTCAAAAAATTTCGGCCACCCCTTATAAAATTCCTGGATCCGCTCCTGCCTACAAGGAAAAAGCATTCTAGGACACATCCCCCTCTAACCTTCCTTAAGACAAAATCCACGCCGGACAAATTCCCCCAATTCGAAGAGATAAGGAGTAAGCTATAGTTATATCTATATATCTTTATTTTATTCGTGCATATTTTCGATTAGAATCAACATATAATTTAATAGAAATTTTTCGATTATCATCTAACAACCTTTTGTATATAACTCTTATTTGTGCTTTACAGTAAACACAAGTTAGCACACCACGATATGATGATATCCCTGACATCATCCTTGGATGAGGAAGTGTACGTTAAACCTTTATAATTATTGTTATATACAGAAATAACATAGATTATAGTGAAATGATCAACTATGTTGAATTCTATCACTTTTAATACCACATGTTAATCCGTTAGGCAATTTAGTCCATTTTCCGTGCAGCCAGTCCTATGAATGTCCGAGAATTTACTCTCAGACCAGCGCGGCTGGGAATCGAACCCACGAGAGTTTGATTCACCTGAGGATCTGTCATTTAAAACTTCATGACGTTATCTACACCCTTAACCATTGCGCTATTGAGACATTCAACACGTAAGTAATGTATAATACGTGCACATTACTTGTTGTTTACGCTAGATCACAAAGAACTAGACCAGACGGTGGGACCTTGTTTATTTGAGGTCAATGCAAAAAGGTTTTATAGACTCGAGGAGTTATGAGTTCTTATACCCTTCATTACGCAACCAACTCTCTGGTCCTGACTCACTACATTTACTTTCAGCTTATTCTATTAGAGCACAATATAGGCCTGTACAATATCATATACGAATACTAATTTATGCATCAAAAATTTAAGAGAATGTATCGCATTAGCATGCAAATCCATTAAATATAGCAATTTAATTAATTAATTAGCTTAGTGTCCAGCATTTGATAGGAAGTCTCGGATTAAAAAGTAGAAGCTAGGTTTAGTAAATTGGTTAATTTCGTTCAATAGCTTAATTTATAGATATAATTTTATAGCTTCGAGAACATTCAACGTACACGTGTATAGTGTGGGAGAGACACGAGGTTATACATGGCTTTACCTTGTAGCTGAAAATACAGAGATTTTATAAACTATATATAGATTTTATTGAACTATAAACTCAACGATTGACTGAACGTTTAAATATTGGAGAATATTTTATTAATAACTTTATTAGTAAATTTTAATTAATGCTAGGGATTGATAGCGTTCATACATACATACATACATACATACATACATACATACATACATACATACATACATACATACATAAATACATACATACATACATGTATACATACATACATACATACTACATACATACATACATACATACATACTACATACATACATACATACATACACACATACATACATACATACATACATACATACATACATACATACATACATACATACATACATATATACATACATACATACATACATACATACATAAACAATAATTACAAGCAATAATAATAATTATCGTGTAATAACTGTGTAATATTATTTTTAGTTTCAGTTTTAAGAATTAGTTACGACAATTCAGCTCTCTTTAAAATCAAAACTTAGGCTGATAGTATTAGTAATGATTGATTTACAACTTTAATTTACAACTTTTTTTATAAGACTGTACTGTGCTTTTTTAGGATTTATAAGTAGAGTAGTAATAGAACAGATGTATTAAATAGCATTTCTTGAAATATAGTTTCCTACATTTGAACGTGAGCTTAGTTTGAGACAACACTGAACTTTTACAAATAGAACTTTTGAAATTTTTTCGGTTATTCATAAATAGAAATTTAAACTGTTATAAATTGAACCTTGATAAACTTCCCATTAATCGATCGGCTCTGCGGAATATCTTTAAGTGAAGGTAAGTAAAAAGTTAATAAATGCATTGCAATACCTCTCTTTATATATCTTTATCAATTAAATATTTCAAAAATCAGCTCTATGGTGTATATTTATTGTCA
Source organism: Enchytraeus crypticus (assembly GCA_905160935.1). Taxonomy (NCBI): domain Eukaryota; kingdom Metazoa; phylum Annelida; class Clitellata; order Enchytraeida; family Enchytraeidae; genus Enchytraeus; species Enchytraeus crypticus. The sequence goes on along the minus strand of CAJHZI010000301.1, from coordinate 49,004 downwards.
TGTTCTTCTATCTTGCTCACTATTGAGCACACGAATATGGCACAGCAATACAGAAAATTTGATCTTCTCGGCTATTGCACCGCGAATTAAACGACAGGATTTAGCTCACTTGGTTTAGTTGCGCGTCAATAATCGAAGTTAAGCTACATCGGCCACGGTTAGTACTTTGTGGGTGACCGCCTTGGAAGACCGAGTGTTGACAGCTTTGAAGGAAAAAAATCCCAGGATGATGGTAGGTTATTCTTAAATCCGCGCTGGCTGCAATTGATGCGCCATCAAAAGGCAACGAGTGCTTACACGTAGTGGTAACGGTGTAACACAAAATAAGAATATGGAATAAGATTTTGTTTAAATAGGATGACAATTTTCTAGCGCGAAATGTTGACATCGTTTATTCCATTGGGTTCAAACGGAAGCCTCGGTGGCATAGTGGTATAAATGCGGGACTTTAGATCATGGGTTTCGGAGTTAGATTCTGGTTCGAATCACTTTTATTTTTTAAAGTTTTACTAAATTTTATTAGTTTCTTAGGAATATAGTACATTAGTGTTATGGTGGGGGTTATAGTTAAGGATAGTTAAAAAAGTAAAATTACAATTTCTTGGTTTTTAAACCTCTATTCGATAACAATTTACACCTCTAACGTCAAAACCTTTCAAAACCGTTGAGAGTTGCGCAATAATAGACCGACGCTTTTCACTTCTTAGCAATTCTAATAATAATAACAACAATTAGAGTGCTACAGTCATCAATGACAACATCGAGCACTATTGAGACAAAATCAAGCCGGCGAGCAAAAAAAGAAGGTCCAAAAACGGTGAAAATTCCAAAAACCAGAAATTCAGTCCAAAGTCCAGTCTACTTGCGAAGATTTGAATCGTTTCAGGATCCTTGTGTTAACACTTCGTTATGTGTGTACGTAAATATTGTTTTATCAGATTGCTACAACAAATGAGAACGATTAGCATAACTCTCATCGGTACAAGTGATTAGGCGCTGAGAAGAGAATAAAATAGGTACTACAATATCGTAACAAGTTATTACATTCAGATAACGAAGATGTAACCTGGAGCGGTTAGAGGAAATTCATATTTGAATCTATCAATAACGTTATCAAAAGTTCTCACTATAGACCTTTTATGAAAGGAGTTTACTTTGAAAAATCACCTTCTGTATTATTTCAATAGCTGATGCGATAGTTATGAAATTTTTCAGCGTTAAGCATATATAGATATTTTATAATATGTAGTGGTAGCTCTGTTCACATACTAAACAAAGCCTATAGTGGGGGAGTGGTGGGAGAGTGGGGAGGGGTGTGTACTTATATTGACGGCTGGCAATGCTCAATATATTCCCATGTATTTATTGTGTATTCCTTCATTTATTAACAGGATGGTATTTTATAAATTATATATATATATATATATATATATATATATATATATATATACATGTATATATATATATATATATGTATATATATATATTATATATATATGTATATATATATATATATATATATATATATATATATATACTTCAATTACTTATCCAATGATGATAAACATATGTCATAATTTACATTTAAAATATGTCTAGATAGAATATCTAGAAAGGATATATTAAATTTTAAGGATATATTACACTACAGTTTCATTCCGCAAAACAATCAAGTACACAATTGCACGGTGGCGTCTCCTAAGAATGAAAAAATATATATTTTCAAGTAAATACCTTTTATAGAAGGTCCATAGTTAGGCTATTGTCGATTGTTCACATTAAATAAATGCAGTTAGTTAACGAGGTTTGAACGGTTATATAATGGTTGTGGTTATTAACTACCGCTTGGGGTTGCTTGCTTAAAAACTCATTGTTCGTGTAGCGCTTCTTTAGAATATTTGCGACTGGTTCTGTACAAATCTAATTATAATGATTGATTGATTGATTTATTGGTTGATAGATTTTTTTTTTTTTTTTTGATAAATAGGTATATAGGCCTACATATAGTTTGATTTGCGGGCTGATTGTTTGGTTGATTGATCAATAGGGGACGTCCCTCACATGATCCTTGAATGAGGAAACGGACGTTAAACTTTTATTATTTTTATTTTTATTCTTATTTTTATTATATAAGATTGCATGGTTTGAAGCAGTATTAGAGAGACAATTCTAAATCAAAGAGAGATAACTACTCGAGCTGCAGGCTTATTTTATTGTATTTTAATATATTTTATATTAATAAGAACTCTCACATAAACAAGCTTCGAACCAACGTCAGAAAGGACATTCGGTTGGTGAGCGCCTAGGCTCCAGAAATTGCTACAAAAATTTAAGCGAATGGAAAAGTCTCAAAAAAGGGATTGACTGATGGATGATATGATGTAGGACAGAGAGGATTTGAGACAGTCAATTCGTATCCCGACCCTAGTTAAACTGGGATTCAAGGGAAGAAGAAGATGAAGAAGAAGAAGATGATGATGATGATAATGATGATGATGACGATGACGATGACGATGATGACGATGATGACGATGATGATGATGATGATTATGATGATGATGATGATGATGATGATGATGATGATGATGTTTATACCACAGATTTGGCTGTGACGATGACGAGTACGATGATGATGATCTCAAAGGCTCTGCTCTTCTTGTGCCTGTACGTGTATAGAATGACTATAGACAGTTATTTTGCGGCCATGGTTGTGGTATTATATCTGTGTACAAGCTCTTTTATGGTAGCCGACGCCTTACCTACTTGCCCAACAGGAACGTACTCTCGTTTCGGTGCGGATTGCGATGGAGACTGCTCAACCCTGTGTGGGACCCAGTACCGTATAGCCCAGGAATGCAGCGAGAAATGTCCAGGTAAGACATGTCTCTCTCTCTCTCTCTCTCTCTCTCTCTCTCTCTCTCTCTTAGTGCACTGCCTACTGGCAGGTCCATGGTACATAACGCTTCCACTATTCTCTATTTTCCGTTTTCCTCTTCACGGCCACTTACGAGTGGATCTTTAAATCCTCTACAACATTCATTTTGGATAGGTGAGACATATGCAACTTTATATACACATATTCTAACAATTAAGATTTGACGTCTGGTTCTTCGCCTAAAGCCGATGTCATGGTCGTCGTAAACGGTTTGTATAACCAACCGAGAGTAGTAAGTATGTTGGTGTCCAGCTCGTTGGCTTTAGGGCTACTCAGGAAGTCACAAACCATTGTTCACTGTTGCAGTTTATTGTCTATTGTTGTGTTATTTTCTAAACTGTACTGTTTTTAAATAAATAAATAATAAATGATGATACTTCTTAGCACGCTGCAAAAGTTTCATCATAACTGGAACTCTTTGTTTGGATTTTTCTGCAATGTATTCATCTAACAGTGGCCATACACGATACGATTTATTGTACAATTTATCTGTACAGATAAATTGTACAATAAATTGTACAATAAATTTGACCGTGTGTGGGCAAAACTGACGGGAAAACTGACGTGAGAACTGATGACCTGACTGCCCACACACGATACGATTTATCTGTACAGATAAATCTGTACAGATAAATTGTACAATAAATTGTACAATATAACTGACCGTGTGTGGGCAATATTGTACAATATAACTGACGAGTGTCAGTTTTCAAAACTGTAGGGGAAACCATCCAATTTAACTGTTCAGATACCTGAACACTTAAATCGTATCGTGTGTGGACGATCAACAAATTTATTGTACAATAAGTTTGTCGACATGCTCCACCCACAATGACTTCTGGCGCGCTTGCCGGCCTAAGCTTATTGATGTAGAGTTGTTTAATTAAGATAAAAGTAGGCCTATATAATGTAATGTCATTTCTTTTGACAAGCAGAAATTTTAATAAAAATTAATCATAACAAATAAATTTCCAAACTGAACTCTTTCATTAAGCTAATTAAGGTTGATAAAAAATAATTGTAATAAATGTGTACGGCAGTATAAATATCTCAACAAACAATATCAAAATTAAGCGAATTTAATCACATTCATTTATTTTAAATCAGTTATTTACATAATTCACTTATTTTACATCGCTTTTATATTCTCTCTCTTTAATGAACGATCAATAAACAGATCCTACATATTAAAAAAGAGTCTATATATAATTGGGCGTCCTCTCTTTCTCTCTCTCAATTTACTAGTCCGTAAAATTATGACGATGTAGATGATGATGTTGATGATGATGTTGATGATTACAATAATTATGATGATAATGATGTATGATAATGATGATGATAACGATGAAGATGATGATGATAATAATTTTGATGATGATGATATTTATGTATAATTACTATCAAGACACGATGCTACTAAGTGCTGTTATCAGTTATATCTTCCTGATATTATTTGGCTAATAAGACAACGTATGCACTCGTCTTTCGTTTTCAATCCATTTCAATTACTACTGCTTATAAATAGAAAACCTGTCCAATAATTGATCCGGATATATTTCATGTAGCCTATGCCATATATTATATATGTATATATACAAACACGTGTATATATATACATATATATAGGCCTACACGTATATATATATATATATACAGTGTATATATATATATATATACTGTATATATATATATTATATATATATACGTATTTGTATATGTATGTATATATATATACTTTGAAATCATTTATATAATTAATAATATTTACATAAAGTTGTATAGAAAAATTAATTATTATTTATAACGTAAAGGCCTTACATAATAAAAGCTGGTAAAAAAGTTAAGGTTAAAGTCAATTTCCTCACTCAAAAGCGATGTCAGTGGCGGGCGAGCCCAGGATTTGAACCCCCACCTACTGATCCGCGGTCGATTATCTTATCGACTTCTCCACTGGCTCGAGTCATAATTTCGACTTCGCCACTGGCTCCAGCCAAACTTCGATATATACATGTACATATATATATATATATATATATATATATATATATATATATATATATATATATATATATATATATATGTATGTATATATATATATATATTTGTGTGTGTGAGTGTGTGTGTGTTATGTACGGCCTATCGCTAAAGAACTAATATGATTGACAGCTAATTAGCATAACTGTTCAGATATCTGAACAAATTGGTTAATTTTGAAATAATATTTTTCATACAACATTTTCAACTGGTGTTTTCTCAAGTAGGTTAGTATGTTTTAATTATTTGTAAGCATTTTGTCGTAAAATAGACGAATGATAAAATCATACAATTGAAAGGTGTTAAGTTTTAAAATAACGATCTTGTTAGTGTCATAGAGTCGACATATTGCTGCAGAGCCTGTAGTAGCATACTGACAGAATTGCTTTAAAAATTCCATTTCATTGTATCACTGTTGTTTTAGTGCATGTGAAAGGGAGCGTTTTCTTTATACGGAACATTGAATTATTGTTATTTTTTCTGCAACAGAATATGACTCATCTACAACACTATCAGTCGTTGCGAGCACATCATTATCCCTGTGGTGGGGCCTACTTGTCGTGTTGCTGAGTCTTCTCATTCTGGTTCTCGTGGGTGTCATAAAGTGCTTCTTCTTCTCGAAAACAAACATCTCGAAATTATTCGATATATGCAGAAAAACAAAAAAGTCAGAGCAAGAAACGACTTTCAGTTCGGAAGAACTTTTTAACCTGATGAACTTGGATCGGAGAGTTACCTGTGTCTTGGAACAGAGACCACCGGCTGAAGACAACTCTTCAGAGAACAGCAGCCCCAGCGAGGTCCTTGAACAACAACAACAACAACAGAAGTAGAGTGCTACTGTGGTCCATGACAACATTGAGCACTATGGTACCAAATCCAATCGGATGAGCAGAGTGTGGGGTCCAAAAACGTTGCAAGCCAAAATCCGGGAGGTCAGTCCGAGGAAGAGTGCTAGTGGAATGGAGGTTTACGTGTTGGTCTCAAAAACGGCTCAAACTTGACAGGCTCAAAATGTGTAGAGATTTGAAGGTTTCGTTAGTCTGTGCGTAGGATAATTCTACGCACCTTTTTATCAAGTAAGTTTCGTAAGTTTTGCTAGTGAATGTGTCATAATCAGTAGGAGTGAGTTTGGAGACATATCTACTTTATGGACGAAGTTAATCTTTGTGATCTTTGCTCTCTGATAGTTGGCTAGTCATGCACGTCAAGGTTTTCGCTAGTTTGCAGCGAAATACTACTGAGAGAGAGAGAGAGAGAGAGAGAGAGAGATCTAATAATGATTATCAGATTATCTAATTATCTAATTAACATTATCTAATTGACTGATGATCGACTCCTTGACTTCCTGGCAGGCAATCGTATGCTAACAACCAGGCCAATTTGTTTCACGTTAATGCTGCTTCAATTTGTTTCACGTTATTGCTGCCTATAGCTAAATTAGTCGTTTAATTTCTAGTTTCAGTTTTTACAACATTCTCTGTAATAGCCTTGTGATAGCTGATGACACATGTGCCGTGATTCTAGACAATCAGTATAGACGATTGTGCTCACTGAAACAGTATAGACAACTTGAATTATAGATATGCTTGAGTCTACTGCGCATAATTTTGTCTCTAGAACTGTTAATAGTTTGTCTTTCATTCTGTGTAAAGTACAGTCTAACATCTAGCAGTAGGCTATTTCTTTAGTCTTTATATATATATATATATATATATATATATATATATATATATATATATACAATATATACAATATATATATATGTATATATATATATATATATATATACACACACAATATATATACATATATCTCAGCGCACTACTTATTGGCTGGTCCATGATATATATGAGTGAAATATATTTATCTGAAAACTATCAGTGTTCGTACTAAGTGAGCTTACATATTCCTAGTATTTAAAATACTGATAATGTTAAAGCTTGTGTATATTTCTGACAAAGATCATCCAGGATGTGAGCTATAAAATTATATTGTATATTAAAATATAAACGAATTGTAAATATTTTTACATATTATAATATAGTCTGTGAGATTGACAGAGAGAAAATAGGTGTGCAATGCATTTGAGAGACGTAGAGCACTCATTACTATTATTATTTTTTTTTACCCCGGTGTAAAGAACCTGGGGTTTAATAAAAACGATTCAAGCAATACGTGCTGAATCGCCGCCCGGCTACTCGAGGTCATCAATCGGCTTTTTATTATTATTATTATTTTTAAATATTTTTTATTTAACTTTTTACCCCGGTGTAAAGAACCTGGGGTTTGATAAAAACGATTCAAGCAATACGTGCTGAATCGCCGCCCGGCTACTCGAGGTCATCAATCGGCTTAAAAGAATTGTTGAAGCAGACTGCAAGAAATCTTTGCAAAGTCATGGAAAGCCATTATTATTATTATTATTATTATTATTATTATCATTATCATTATTATTATTATTATTATTGTTATTATTATCATTATCATTATTATTATTATTATTATTATTATCATTATCATTATTATTATTATTATTATTATTATTATTATTATTGTTATTATTATCATTATCATTATTATTATTATTATTATTATTATCATTATCATTATTATTATTATTATTATTATTATTATTATAATTATTAGAGTCATTACTAATGAGTGTTGTACGAGTTTAAAGTTCCCGCGTCGTTCCGCTACTTAACTTACTCTTAGCTTTACTCTTCTTGTGTTTTGTGAACGAAATCTTGTTTTCTAAAGTGGCCAAACTACTCTTGGTACGTATTCACGAGACTGCATTTATTAATTAAATTATTCTCTCTCTATATGGTTTCGCTGATCGAGTAATTTACTGTATATGAGTTAATATTATTGTAATGCGCAAATTATATTTTTATCTGAATTGTATTACACGAAAAGTACAATAATGAAAAATAATAATAGCGTGGGCAGAGTGATACTAATACAAAGAGATAATGAATTGAATTATTGAAGTTCTTTCGAATTAATATTTAAATTTTATTTATTTTATTTAATCTATTTTAACAATAGTGTAGATATTATTTCATTGAATCAGATGAACCTTGTACAATATATTCTCATTAAATCAGTGTTCAATATCTAATAAAATTATTATATTTTATTTCTTTTAATCGATTTACTTTATTGCTATACGGCTATTTTTATGGAATGAAGATCTATCCGTGCACATTGTAGCATCAGGTGATTCAAGTGACGCCTTGTTAAGTATCTTCAGTATGATATGACGAATTCTGTCACTATATGAAAACTGGTAGTAGTCTCAAATATTGTGCACTTCATGGCCAATTTTCTGCAGGATGTATTAGATTTTGTTCAGTTTATTGAAAAATTGTTGAACTAGTGTCTGAGAATGAATGAAATTCCTGGGAGCTTAATGAGAAAGACTGAGGATAGATTATGCAAAAATCAAAATTATTGCGAAGAAAGTCAAGGAAAATGAGGAGAGGAAGCCCAAGGATATATTGGTTCGAAACAACCATTAATGATTGACATGCAAGGAAAAAAAATCACGTAGAAAAATCTGTGACACGTTCAAATGACGCAGGTAATGGAGTAATGGTGTCGTCCCGTGTACAGTTTAGAACTCAAGAAACAGGTGTACATGTATCTATGATATTATTCATGCTTTTATTGAATGCTTTGTAATTTTCAGTTAGTGTTGACATACAATTAATCTTCCATCGCACGACTTGCGAAAAAAGTAAACAGTTTAAAATTATACCCTTGCCTATTTTGTATGTACAAGTTCACCAATTATCATTATTATCTTATTTTTCGTTAAGTTCACCATACATTGAATGAATCTCTGCAGAGGAAGTTGGTGCCATTTGAATCGTTTCCGTACGGGTCATGGTAGATGTAGAGAAACTGAGTTTCGCTGGGGTATTTGTGATTCACCGCTTTACGACTGCGGCCAATCGCAAAACATGAAACATATCGTTGAGGAGTGCCCTCTAACCCGCCTACCGGGTGGACTGTCTACGCTAAGTTGCCTTACAAGTGAAGCAACTATCTGGATTAACGCATACGCTAAATTAAAAAAAACATACATTGTAGTTAACATTTAGTTTGCGTTTTTCCTGTAGCATTTGCTTGTTTGTGTGTTATGTATGTGAACTCTACAGGGTTGAATGACTCTTTTTGGTGTTTTCATTAAATTGAAATGAATTTACTTCTAGTGTCAAAAAACAGTTGAAATCTCAGAGTAGTAATTGTCAAGTAAAATAAGCAGGCAAGTAGTAAAAATTAAACAGAAACTGCTCAATAACTAGTTATTCTAATTTGTAAAGTTTTTCACGTACACGTAGGTCATAACACTTACAAAGCTAGTACAGGGACATTGCGTGATATTGATATTAGTATTATTGCTATTAGTGACATTGGCTGGAGCCAATGGCGAAGTCGGTAAGATACTCGACCGCGGATCAGTAGGTGCAGGTTCAAATCCTGGGCTCGCCCGTCACTGACATCGCTTTCGAGTGAGGAAACTGACGTTAACCTTAGCTTTTAGCCTTAGCTTTATATATCAGCATATAGGAGGTGATACGGCAAAAGCTAAAGAAGACAAAGGGAAACTTCCTCAGAATGCAGTACTCTTCCAGTTTGGTTGAAACAAGGACTTCAAGATATCAGTAAGAAAAATCATGATGAACTAATATGTCATAAAATTGAAATGTGTCCGTGACTGCAGATTTTAAATACGAAAATCTGTCTTGAACCCGCCATTTAACAGTTTTATAGTAAATGAGCAAGGCAACGGAACTCACCTCAGAAGCCATATTATTCCCAAGCATTAAGGTGTGGATAAGGCATAGCCATTTGTGAAGGGATTAACTCGTTAATCGATGGTGTGCTCTTTATGGAGCGTGAAAAGCAGCATATGAGTATGCATATATATATACCTTGGACCTGCCTCTTGGCAGAACACTGTAGATCGAGATAGTAAAATAAAAGGCAGTGTGTGGGAGAGAGTGCGCAAATTAATTAATCAATTAATTAATAAGTTTTATTGAATAAATTTTATAAATTTAATTAATTAATTAAATTTAATTTTTCTATATACATTACGTTTTGCAAGTTTGAAGCCACATTATAGTGGTTCATATAATTAAGTTAAGTGTCGTTTTAAGGAGAGCGTGGGTAAGATATGGTTAGACAAATAGACAGATAAAATACGGAGGAATAATTAGAGATAATGTAAGACATGCGTAGAACACTCATAATTGAATGGATAGAGATAACTGAAAGAGAGAGTGAGAGAGAGAGAGAGAGAGAGAGAGTGAGAGAGAGAGAGAATGAGAGAGAATGATATATATATATATATATATATATATATATATATATATATATATATATAGAGAGAGAGAGAGAGAGAGAGATAGAGAGAGAGAGAGACATAGAGAGAGAGAGAGAGACAAAAGGGAGAGAGAGAGAGATAATGAGAGACATAGAGAGAGAGAGAATGAAACATAGAGAGAGAGAGAGAGCGAAAGGGAGAGAGAGAGAGACAGAAAGAGAGAGAGAGATGGCTTGAAGTTTCAATGATGAGATAATAAATGTAAACAAGATAAAAGGAAGTAATAAAAAGCCAGCTACACTAGACGTATGGGCCTACTGTATGTCCATCTAAAATCTCTGGAAAATAATCAAATAATCCGCCAAAGAAACTTTACATCGGAAATAATTTTTAGACAAAGAGTTTTATAGAAAAATAATGCGCATATTTTGAAATTTTTTATATGATTTTACAGATGTTGTATTCTGCTACAATTTTGGTATTTGATATGGAATTTATGAATAAAAACTACCTGTTCAAATTTCTGTGAAAAATGAGCCTGGAATTTCCATTGGACTTTTCATAAGTAATTTCCGATGGAATTATCATTTAGGGATAATTTGTTTGGGATAGTTTTTGCAACTCGAATAGCAACGGTAGGGCCTCAAACGTTTGACTCATACACATTAAGGAAATTGTAAGAGCGAAACGGTTTAACCCAGTTTTAAGACAACAAGTAGATCGATGACTAACCAGACGCATTCTATAGTCAGCCGCTCGTTTATCTCGATCACTCATCCACTATTCGCGCTAAATCGCTCTTTACCCTATAGTTCATTCGTTCTTTCGTTCGTTTTTTTTGTTCTCTCTCTCTCTCTAGACTTGCTCTTCTTTGATCTTTCACTTGCTCATGCTCTGCTCATGCTCACTCACTCACTCACTCACTCACTCACTCACTCACTCACTCACTCACGCACTCACTCACTCACTCACTCACTCACTCACTGTGAATTAGCCTAAATAGAGCATCCGATTTCGATACAATTCTAGTAATAAGTTCCATTCAAATATCTGAATAAAAAATATCGTAATTTATATTGGCAGGCACTATGAAACATTTTCCATGGCAAATATTCGCATTCTGTAATCTATGCAGGTACGAGATGACCTGTAGCTTTTACTTAAGAAAACTTTTATCAGAACGTGAGATACTCAAAGTTTAAAAAAGTCTTGCTACGAAATAAACCATCCAATACTTACCACTTTACGATCTCCCTTCAGCGTAAGAAGTCTTCATTTGGATTCATTCTGACAATAAATATTCCAAAATGTCTCTGTAGATAATCCATTTGCCACACATCGTTATTTGATATTTCAGCAGGGTTGTCTTCCCTCTATGGTATCCGTAATTAAAATTAAAATAAAAACTATCTACAGTATCACTCTCTCTTTTTTTCTCTCTCTCTCTTTCTCTCTCTCGCTCTCTTTCTCTCTCTCTCTCTTTCTCTATATCTCTCTCTCAAGAGAAATAAAAGACACTTTCAGAAAAGTAAGGCCTGCATTCAGATGCAGTAAAGCGATGAGACTTCATTACAATACTAATAACAAAGGTTTAACATCCGTTTCATCGTCCAATTATGATGTCAGGGACATCCCCACAGCACACATCACTACAGATCAATTCACCCAGACCAATCTGCAAAAAGAAATGTGCTGAGAAGTAAGGTCCTATATGAAAGCCGGTCCGGTGATAAAGAAATGGCCAGAGTATATCGATTATATCTACGGTGGGAAAAGGTAAGTCGTAAAAAGTTGAAAGAGAAGAACAAAAGCGAAGCACAAATTCTCAACTACGAATGGATAAATCAGATTAATGAGATAATATATTTATAATGAGTTACAATAACTAAACTCATGAGTTAAACAAGTAAAATGTATAACAGTTAAGTACAATGCCTGTCGGCTTCGTCTAATTCCTCTAAACAAATCTGATTTAGGCTAAAAGGGCTATGTTTGCTCTGGAAATATGCAATCCTTAATAAACGAGTCAGTTTATACGTAATAATGTTAACTGTAGGTTGTAGTAATACATGCGGTTAATTTACTGTTTCTATGTAGTAGAAACGCGTATGATATAAATCGAGATATATCACCAGGCTTGTAGAGAAGCTTTTCTGTTGTATAATTACGCTCTTGAGAGATAATTTTTAATTTCCTTTCGAGGAAATAACTTGAGTAACTCAATATGACATTAGGTCAATGGTATTTCTAAAACTGACTTCCTTACTTCACTATAAACTAATCTAATAAACATGAGTTATTTTCATGAGCAGAAGTCATCATCAGCGACAACTGAGCCCTGAAACAACCAAGACTTTAGCAACAGAGACAACGACCACAGATATCACGAGCTAGCAACAGAGACAACGACCTCAGATATCACTGGCTAGCAACAGAGACAACGACCACAGATATCACGAGCTAGCAACAGAGACAACGACCTCAGATATCACTGCCTAGCAACAGAGACAACGACCTCAGATTTCACTGGCAAGCAACAGAGACAACGACCTCAGATATCACTGGCAAGCAACAGAGACAACGACCACAGATATCACGAGCTAGTAACAGAGACAACGACCACAGATATCACTGGCAAGCAACAGAGACAACGACCTCAGATATCACAGGCTAGCAACAGAGAGAACGACCACAGATATCACAAGCGAGCATCAGAGACAACGACCTCAGATATCACGGGCTAGCAACAGAGACAACGACCTCAGATATAACGAGCTAGCAACAGAGACAACAACCTCAGATATCAACTAGAATATTATCAACACCTCACATTTCCTTCAAACATCAGGGAGGCGGCATTTTATGCACTTGGTTTAGCTACTCGTCTTGTGTTCGGGTTGCTTCCCCGTGTTGTGTCCGGGTTGCTTGAAGAATAGACCAACCGTGTAAATATGCACGTGTCGCAAAAGGCGACAAAAAAACTAGATCCAAAATCCAAATCAACGTCAGAAAGGGCATTCGGTCAGATATAGGTAGCTCATAATCCAGAAGCTTACCTCCAGAGTAAGACCGACATTAATAGCGAAAGTGTCAAGTAGAAGAAAAAAGTCCTCGAGATCAAAGCAAAAAATTTCTGGAATAAAGGAGCGTAAGATCAAAGACAACAATACAACGCTATAATTAAAATTCAACAGAGGCTCACTAACACAACACGCAAAATACGAGAGGGCGAAGAAATTCGAACCTACCATCTTCTGAATCAAAGTCAAACGCCTTATCCATTAGGCAACGTGGAGGATAACAATTTCTTATAAACTATTACCTTAAATAAACTACATGTTCGAGAATTGTGAAGTTAAATTAAAGTTCTAGACAACTTTCACACCACAAAGCAAACAGCGCGCTCAACGTTCATCACTCATATTGTGTAATCAGTGTGCTTATATTTATACATATTAGAATAATTGCATCAGCTTATGACATCACCCACGCAATACTACGACCAGAAATCGAAACTTTTTCACCATCGTGTACAGAATGTGAGTCATCAAAACTCAGCAGTGAAATAGTTTCATTATACTTTCATATTAGTCAAATCGCGCAGTATCTTTTAGCCAGTCATCGACTATAAGTAAATTAAATACTGACCTAAATTTCCAATCCTCGTGTGAAATTTGGTCATGTTTATCTCTTCATATCTCTCTTTAGTGGTGAGTCAAGTGGCATGTTCAAGGCACATTTACTACTCACAATCTGGTGGCAAGCTCCATAAAGAACACTCCATCGATTAATAAGGTAATTCCTTCACAAAGGGTATGTGTTCCCCGAGTTGTGCTCGGGTGTAGTTGGACCACTGCAGAATATGGCAACCGCAAGCAATCTGCTGCGTGTACGTAAGAGGCGACGAAAGGCAGGAGCTGAGGTTGGCAAGTGGGGACCCACCTCACCATGAAATATTTCCCCCAGGATTAAATGGTAATTAATCCATGTAACTGAGGAAGGCAACTGGAAACCACCTCAGAAGCCATACTTTTCCCGAGCTATAGGCTACATAAGGTATGGATAAGGCAAAAGAATTTGTGAAGAGATTAACTTGTTGATCTGGAGTGCTCTTATGGAGCGAGAAAGCAGACTTTGAGTATGAACATGTACCTTGAACCTGCAACTTGGCAGTGCACTGAAGAGGAAAGAAAAAGGCTATGTCTTCTCCAGTTACATATCAATGCAGCCTATAACTTGAGAATATTGACTTTTGATGAGGTCTCCCGTTCACCTTTTCAGTTCTTGCTTATTCGCCTCTTACCACACGTGCATTTACGATTGGGCTATTCTTAGAGACGAAAAAAATCACTTAATGACGAAATAAACTGGAAAGTCTGGGGAGGAAAGGCGTAAAAACGATAGTATAATAATGGTTCAAGCAAATAGGCAAAGTTCCTTCCAATGCCTCTATTGTTGTTTATCCGAATCTCGTACGTTCAATTGACAGGCACTTGTAACTTTATTTGCTAATATGCTTAGAAGGATCGCGCATCCGCCATTACTAATTAATTATTATAAATTAAGTATTAAGTAATTAAGTAGCTAACAGTTTCCTTTACATGCACATAGTATAACTTCTTATGTGTTAAAGTTCTAATTTAAACTCAGTCCGTCACTGATAAACTTTAAGCTATTTGTTCATTTAGCATATGATCTGTTTCAAGTCCAGCAGATCTATCTTAATTGATTAATTAATTAATTAATTAATAATGCTACGTATGCGTCAAAATCGACATGAGCTAACAAATTAGATTATTAAATTATTGGCTTATATTATAAATTAAAGTACCAATTGAATTGCCTTATGTCACTGCAAAGGATCTAGCTCTAATCGTTAGTTTCACGTCTCAAAATCATGTCGCTAATTTATACGCTACAAAATAAAGCATAAAGCTCCCTCAATGGCAGGAGAGGACAGGTTTTGAACCCAGTACCCACTGATCCGCGGTCAAATAACCTCAAAACATCCTTCCTATCGGCTCAGCCCCAATGTTATAATTAAAGATTAAAATTACAATTAGGAAGTGTAAAATGCAGCCTCTAATTACTAGAGTTCATTAGTTATACTTTAAAATGTTTGCTTATAATATATGTCATTACCAATAACACGCCCTTATAACACCATCCTACAATCTCTTCAAATAATTCGACAAGCCACATAAGCGTTAAATCACGATTTAACTAAGTATTAATTAATACTACAGAGATTAAACTGGTTTTAAATATTGGCAAATTATGATTAGTAGTGTAACAGAAGAGACAAATGGAATCAGCTTTACTTTCACTTTCTCTTCAGCGGCTGTCGTATAAAAGACGTTCAGTGAATCTACAAAAAACGTTGTATCATGTTGCAACACGCCCACATATAGCCTAGCTCTCTAGCTCCAAAAGATACAAAGGTTTGTGCATGAGTCATCAAATTTTATCCCAGTACCAATACAATTTTTCAGTACCCAATACAAAATTTTCCAGCACTATTATTATACATGTGCGACTGATGTGCGAACAATATTAATGCAGTGGAACATTATTATTGTGTTGTCGGTCCATTTAGCCCCCCCCACCCCACCCATCCCCCATTACAAATAAAGTGACGATCTGCGAAAATATATATTTGTTGTAAGCACTTTCATTTTAAAAATGTCTCTACAAAGATTTGATTCTATTTTAATAAATTTCTTTTTCCTCAAATGACAGGCAAGCGCTGACAATGAACATATTGCCACAGCTTTTTTCGGTCATTCTGAATTTTTCCAGAAATGAACGTTAAATTTTATCCATAAACACAATTCTAATCCGGGTCCTATAGAAGCCTTAGCCACGTAGATGAACATAATTCTAAAGGGGTTTATAGTACGTTCTATAGAAGCCTATGCAGCACTAACTGCTATAGCTGTTCAGCTGTTGTAGGCCTTTAATAAAAGGTGTTTAGTTTGAAAAATCACCCTTTATATTTTTAATTCTTTGGAGGCGCTACCGTGCAATAATGAACTTGATTGTTTTACGGAAGGCAACTACAGTGTAATATATCCTTAAAATGTAATATATCATCTCTACATATTCTACATGGACATAAATTTAAAGTAAATTAAGACACATGTTTATCATCATTTAATAAGTAATTGAAATACACTTTTTGGTAAATTTTTAAATATCATTCTGTTAGTAAATGAAGAAATACATAATAAATATACGCGAATGTATTGAGCATTGCCAGCCGTCAATATAAGCACACACCCCTCCCCATTCTCCAACCACTTACCATCTAGGCTTTGTTTATTATGTGAGCAGAGCTACCACTACATATTATAAAAGGCCTATGGGTCTATGTGTTACTTCTTCAACTTTTTTACACTCTAGATTTATTTCCATTCTATGATTCCTTCTAATATATTCTACTCAATATTCAGTTTTGAGTTGGCGATAACCAGTCTGTATAATGGCGACCTATAAAACAAACCTGTAGTACTCCAGAACCTGTAGTACTTCATAACCTCCAGGTATATGCAAATTGCAAAACTTAGATCTTCGGAATTTTACAGTTGACAATAAATATAAAATAAGAGATAAATTTTTTAAATTACGAAACTTAAACTATGATTTTTAATTAAAAAAAATAAATATAAGCAAATGCCATAACGCTTAAATAATTTATTGAAGTCTATGTTCATTAGATGTGTAATTTCAGATTACATGTAATATTATGACATGTAATTAAACTTTGGAATACATGAACAGATGTTGGCCAACTCGGCGTATGCTAAAAAATCTCATGCACCAAAATTTTAGTACTCAGCTATCAAAATTAATTAAAGAAATTAAACTTAACATTTTAAAGCTGCAATACAACAACCAAACTTCCCGACCCTGACTAAACTGGGATTAAAGGGAAGAAGATGATGATGAATGCAATAATCGAAGGAAAAAACTTAAGACTTTTGTCAGGGATTGGGATTTGGATATCGATACAGCATTAGCATGTATTATTTATCAAATGTATTGTGACTTATTGTTACATGTATATTGTACTTTGGTACGCTACTGCAACTTCGGTCGATTGCTGATTGCTGACATGCTCGAATAATCATATTCTCAATACATTCACTTACTGTGGTCTAATCTTATGTAGTGCTCTCTATTGCTTCGCTTAATATCTCTTTGCATGACTGCTTGATATTACTAGCAGTGGCCGTCTGGTCGTCTGGCTTTTACTCACTGTCTTTATCACTCCATGCGCCTGTGTACAATTCAGGTGAATGGAGAAATAATAAGTTCGGACACTGGCAGTCCAGCTTATGTTTAAGCAACATCCAAAGTTAACCCTTATTTTAAATTAAGTTAACATGGGAACGGAATTTTAATATAATGTTAAATCTATTTAGTGAATAATAACTAGCTGGATTGTAAGGCATAGACCTGACTTGTGAAAGGCACTCCTTAAAATAATATTTAGAAGTTTATAAATGATGTAGGCCTATTTGTGTTAGTAGTATCTCTTAAAGGAAGAGTGTTAGGAAACACTTGAGGTGTAATAGATCTGCAGGTCACGACGGTTCTGAGGCCATTGGTGTTCCCAATGTAGTAATTAGTTATAGCAAGAACCGTGCGTCGCATTTCTTTGTACAAGTACTTCTAAAGAGTTGAATAATTAGAAGCAGTGTAGTAGTATGGTTTAAAATAGGTCTATGGGAATATTATGTAAAACTTAGACGGAGTAGTTTGGGGATATATTAGGATTTTTACAGTGCCTTTGACAAGACAGTGCTCTCTGTGAAAATTTACTCTGACAAGAGTGTTAGAATGCTTAGAGTAATTCTAGTTATCAATTAACGAAATTAATTACTTGTTTTATTATTATTATTATTATTCTTATTCTTGTTCACCGTTTGCTTTTTGTTTATTGCATTACACTTGTTGCACTATTTTGTTTTAATTAAAATATAAACATTTGAATTCACTTTCAAATGTAAAGCTAATGCGTTGTTATTAATTGGATAGACATAAACACTAAACTTGATTTCAGATTCTTTAAATAATTCTCTTTGATCTGAATGATTTTGAACCTGGTCCGAGATATTTTACAACAGAAAATAATCTCGTATGTCAGTTAGGAGACACGTATCCCTTACTCTGACATAAATTGGTGCCCAGACCCCTTGTTTGTTTGAAGATTTTCATATTATATTTATAAATTATATAAGGGACTTGACGTTCTTCAGTATTTAGCGAAGGGGATCACTCCAGTGCCCTGCGTTGATCGTTAGAATTTTATAAACCTCCTTCCATAGGATTCTTCTCTGACAACAATAACTACGACTACGTCGGTCAGTATTTAGTTCCATTTCAGCTTACGAAGGTTAAACCTTTTGGTGAGTTTCTATCTCTGAAGGCTTTCGACTATCTCTACTTCACACAGCGATTTCTTGACGAAGTGTCCTCGTGTCTACGAATTGGGTGAGTCTGTGTCTTTCTATTATTGCTTTAAGCAATTCGAATATGGCTAGTATTGAACATAAGTCTACTATTGAGTCTTCTGCAATTGACTGGAATAAAGTTCAGAATGAGCTTTGGGGTAAGCGTGATAGCTTATTACGTCAGGAATTATGTAAGGGCCAAGACACATTTTCTTCTTTCCAGATTGACAATATGTCACATGAAGAGAAAGCTCATCACATTTTAACCCTCAGACAGATGCTGGGTGATCCCAGATCTGTAAAGAGGATGATTCATGATTTCGGTCCCACTCCATTTGTGCACAGTTTCTCTTATCCAGGTATGGAAGGTAATGCTTTCACACCTCCCTTGACCCAACAGGAATCGAAAGGTCAAACTTTTTTTCGTACGTCAGAACAGATGGGTGTGGATAGAGGTGGACTGTTGTTGCCTGGAGGGGTCGCGCCTTGTACGAATACTAAAGGTGTAGATCTCGTTCAGGGGACTTCAGTGTCCATATCGTCTTCACTGTCTAAGTTATCTACTGTTTTTGTTTCCCAACAAGCCATATCTTCCACTATGATTCAACAACCGATTTCAACATCTTCGGTAGCTCAACCGTTGACCTCCTCTGTACAGATATCTGATACTCAGACGCAGATGCAGATGTGGATGCAAATGTTGATGTTAGAAAAGGAGGAGAGAAAAAGAAAGGAAGAGAAAGAGGATAGAATTAGAGCAGAAGAGAAAGAAGAAAGGATAAGAATGGAAGAAAGAAAGGAGAAAATTAGAAAAGAAGAAAGAGAAGCAGAGCTTCAACGTTTAGATAGAATACGTCAAGAAGATATTGAGAGGCAAGATCGACTGCGGATAGCTGAAGAAAGGGACAGACAAAGAGAGAAACAAAACTTAGCTATTTTAGAAGAAGAGAGAAGACAGGAAGCAAGGGAAGCTAAGGAGAGATTGGAAAGAAAGTTGCAGGCCAAACTAGATAAAGAGAGAAGAGAACAAGAACATGATATGTTGTTAGGCGTTAGGCTGAGAAGAGCTACTGATGCTACCAGAGGTTCATTGTACCCGATGCCTTCAGATCCTATGGATGTCATTCCATATTTCAGTCAAATTGAAAGAGTATTTGAAAATTGTAATGTGGATAAAGATTTAAGAATAAATTTGCTGACGCCATTTTTGACAGAGAGCGCCAGAAGATCGGTCTTAATGATGCCTTCCACTGATTTCAATGATTATGATACTTGGAAGGAGAGTATCTTACGCGACTATCGTCTTACACCGACTACTTATAAGATTCAGTTTAATTCGGCTGTTAGAGCTGGCGGTGAGAGCTGTGGTCAGTTTGCCACTAGACTGAGGGCTTTATTGTCCTATTACTTACAGTCTCGAAATATTAAGACTTTAGAGGATTTGACAGATTTAATCCTAGCAGATAGGCTTCGAGAGTCACTTCATCCTAATTCCAGACATATGATCATGGATAGAGAGCAGGATGGATGGTTTAAAGTTAATGATATGGCGAAAACTGTTGACTTGTTTGAGGTGTCTCGTGGTTATAATATGAAGGATAGGGAGATCAGAAACAAGAATGACAAATTTGTACATGTAAAAGCTATTACTGTAGCTCACGATACTGAGAATAGCAAGAACTTAAATTATAAGAGGGCAGAATGGAGGCAGAAAATTGTTTGCTTCAATTGTTCTATTCCCGGCCATTTTGCGAAAGAGTGTAATAAACCGAAGAATGAGCAACAGAAACCGAAACAAGAAAATAAACGTACTCCGTTTTGTTTGTTTTGTCGGATGAAGGGTCATCTTACAAAGTTTTGTAGAAAGAGGCCCACTTTCTCTAATGAGGAAGATACTTGCTATCTGTGTGGTAAAGTAACTCATAAGGCCAAAGATTGTGAGAAGAATAAAAACAGTAAAGATCAGTGTAAGAAAGTTAATAGAGTACATACAGTAGGCTCAGATATCTTGAATGACGATACTCTGGCAGTTAAGAGTCTGAACTATGAATCACGTGATATATTACTACAGAAAGGATTAGTAAGCTTAGCAGGCGTGATATCCGATTTTGTCTGTGACTCTGGTACACAGATCTCGGTTATAAACAGCAAGATGATCCCGAATGGTTATTTGAATAGTAGTTCAACGGGAAAATCTTTGGACTTAAGAAGTGCCTGGGGCGACATAGCACATGCTACTGTGATTAATATTCCGGCTGGTTTGGTATGTGACGGAAGTGTGGCGGACACTGAAGTTTTGATATGCTGTGCCGTTACTGATCGACTGTTAGATAATGTGGCGCTTCTAACGGTAGATGATGTAAAAGTTTTACAGGAAGGTGCCAGTCACAAGTTACCGACTACAGAACTGATTACCGGGACACATGTATATTACACGGATCCGCATTATATGAATGAACAGATGGTTAGACGCGTAGAGGAGAAGGTACTTAACAGGTCAGGAAGGTCTATTGGTATGCCTTTATTCAAACCTTCTACTTTACCTGATTTGCTGACTTCTGACAGGGAATCGGTTGAAGACTTCAAGAAAGCCCAAGAACAGGATGCATCACTGACTACATTGTGGAAAGAGGCTGGTAGTGAAGACAGTCCTTTGATCATTAAGGATGGCTTACTATATAGGAATAAGGATCTCTATTCATCAACAGTGTCTCAATTGGTTCTACCTCTTCAATACAGAGATCAGGTAATCTATGCGGCTCACGATGCGCTTTGGTCGATGCACTTCGGGCATAAGAAAACCGCCAAACGTATTCAATTATATTTCTGGTGGCCCACGATGGATTCTCAGATCAAGAAATATGTAAAATCATGTCCAGAATGTCAGGTAGTTGCACGTAAAACAAAGCTTGATAGAATTCCCATAGCGCCGGTGGAACGAGGGATTCAAGCTTTTGACCTTGTCAACATCGATCTCATCGGTCCTCTACCAATTAAGTCCGCTAGAGGTCATTTATATGTTTTGACCGCTGTATGCAGCCTTACCCGTTGGCCCATGGCTGTACCTCTTAAGACGCTATCTGCAAAGGAGCTCTGCGATGCTCTAATTACATTGTTCACTTGGTGCGGTATTCCGCGTGTTATTGTTAGTGACAATGGAACTAACATGGTCTCCGGTTTGACCCAAGAGGTATATAGTAGATTAGGCATCAAGTTGAGGACTGCAACCGCATATCACCCAGAAGGAAATGCGATGGTGGAGCGCTTCAATCAAAGCTTGAAAAGGATGCTTCATCATGTTCTCGCTGGTACTAATCCTACGGATTGGGATAGACAACTTCCTTTCCTACTATGGTCGTACCGTGAATTACCGAATGACACTACGGGAGTATCACCGCACATGTTGGTGTATGGGCAAACTCCGAAAGGTCCATTGTCCGTTTTAAAGGAAGCGTGGACAGGTACTCAGACATCAAACAAAGAACTTCCGCGGAACGTACAAAATTACCTTGATATTCTCAAGAAAGACTTGTCTTTGTGTCACGAAGTGGCTAAAGATCATGCTACTGAACTTGAGAAATCGTATCGGTCTCAATATAACAAGAGTGCCAGAGACAAACTCTTCAAGGTTGGAGAACAGGTTCTTGTTCTGATGCCAGATAATGCTCATAAATTGCTTTCTAAGTGGATAGGTCCAGGTTTAATAACGGCTGAACTCTCTGACCATTCCTATCGTGTTGCGCTGGATTCGGGGTCCGTTAAAGAACTTCACGCTAATCATTTACGGAGGTGGGTACCTCGAGTAAACACGTTAGGTATTGTCTTTGAGGACGATAAGGATTTTGGATCCATCGAAGTATATCCTACTGATAGACCTGATTTTAGAGAGGACTTTGATAAGATAAATCTACAACACTTGAATGAAGCTCACGCAACTGAGTTGAAAGACTTGATTCATAAGTTCAGTGATATATTTAGCAATAATCCTGGACATTGTAACTTAATTGAACATGAAATCAACCTGGTGGACGGATTCAAGCCAAAACCTTTAAAACAGTATCGCATGCCAGAAAAGTTCAGAGACGAAGTGGACAGGCAGATAGATAAACTCTTACTTGATGGACGTGTTAGGCACTCGAACAGTGAATTTGCTCATCCTATAATTGCTGTTAGCAAACCTGATGGAGGAGTCAGACTATGTACTGATCTTCGGATGGTAAACAATGGTACTATGAATTGTGCGTATCCATCCGTCATTCCGGAAGAAGCACTTATTCGTGTTTGCTCTGCTCCATTCATTACCACACTCGATTGTACTTCGGGCTATTGGCAAATTCCATTAAGAGAAAGCGATAGATATAAGACTGCTTTCCATTCGAACCGTGGTCTTTTAGAATGGGTGTATATGCCTTTCGGCTTGAAGACCGCTTCCCAAACGTTTCAGAAGGCCATGGATATCATGTTGAGGAATGATTCAAATCATGCCTTAGCCTATATAGATGATATCGTCGTCTATTCCTTTTCATGGGATGACCACATTCGACATCTTGACTCAGTTTTCTCAGTTACACGGAAATCAGGCATGAAATTAAAGTTGAGTAAGTGTCACTTTGCTCAAGCCCGGGTACAATACATCGGTCATTTAGTTGGTTCCGGACAACGGTCTATTGTTGCTGAAAAGATTGCTCCTATTCTCAACATACCAGAACCAAAGAATAAGAAGCTCCTTCGTTCATTTCTAGGCATGTGTTCTTTCTACAGAACATATATAAAGGATTTCGCTAAGATATCGGCCCCCTTGACTGATCTTACAAAGAAGGGTAATCCGGAAAGAATAAGATTCAACCCAACTCAACAAGAAGCTTTCACTTCTTTAAAGAGGTCTTTGGCTAATTCTACGACACTCTATTCACCCTCGGCGACCTTGCCCTTTATCATTCGGACTGATGCGTCTGATTATGCAGTTGGTGCTGTTCTCGCGCAAGTTGATAACGAACAAGAACACCCAATAGCATTTGCATCGTCCAAACTCTCTGGCCCACAACTGAATTGGTCTACAATTGAGAAGGAAGCATATGCGATAATTTATGCTCTTCAAAAGTTTGACTACTTGGTTTATGGGAGAGAAATTCATCTGTACACTGACCATAATCCGCTACAATACTTGGCGCTAACATCTCCAAAGTCTCCGAAGCTTACTCGATGGGCTCTTAGTCTCTCGAGGTACAACATCGTCGTCCATCACGTCGCTGGCACACAGAATGTTACAGCAGATTGTTTATCGAGATGCCTGGAGTGATTGGAGTTGTGGTAGGATTAATAGTTAGTGGTAAGGTAGCATAATTTGTTTTGCGATGGATTAGTAAAATATGTTTAAATATTAATTTAATGATACTGTGTGTATATGAAAATACATCAGTATACCGGAGTCCGTGGAACTCCTAGATCCGTGTAGGACTATTTAGGCATATATATAGGTAGTATACATATTTCCGGTATTCGCTTATCGTGTTAGCTTTTGCTGTATGTTTCACGCAATCCAAATCTCCGTTTTCGCTCTTACACTGTCGAATTCTTTTCTTTTTTCGAAAGTGTATGAGCTGGAGGGGGTGTCAGGGATTGGGATTTGGATATCGATACAGCATTAGCATGTATTATTTATCAAATGTATTGTGACTTATTGTTACATGTATATTGTACTTTGGTACGCTACTGCAACTTCGGTCGATTGCTGATTGCTGATTGCTGACATGCTCGAATAATCATATTCTCAATACATTCACTTACTGTGGTCTAATCTTATGTAGTTCTCTCTATTGCTTCGCTTAATATCTCTTTACATGACTGCTTGATATTACTAGCAGTGGCCGTCTGGTCGTCTGGCTTTTACTCACTGTCTTTATCACTCCATGCGCCTGTGTACAATTCAGGTGAATGGAGAAATAATAAGTTCGGACACTTGCAGTCCAGCTTATGTTTAAGCAACATCCAAAGTTAACCCTTATTTTAAATTAAGTTAACATGGGAACGGAATTTTAATATAATGTTAAATCTATTTAGTGAATAATAACTAGCTGGATTGTAAGGCATAGACCTGAATTGTGAAAGGCACTCCTTAAAATAATATTTAGAAGTTTATAAATGATGTAGGCCTATTTGTGTTAGTAGTATCTCTTAAAGGAAGAGTGTTAGGAAACACTTGAGGTGTAATAGATCTGCAGGTCACGACGGTTCTGAGGCCATTGGTGTTCCCAATGTAGTAATTAGTTATAGCAAGAACCGTGCGTCGCATTTCTTTGTACAAGTACTTCTAAAGAGTTGAATAATTAGAAGCAGTGTAGTAGTATGGTTTAAAATAGGTCTATGGGAATATGATGTAAAACTTAGACGGAGTAGTTTGGGGATATATTAGGATTTTTACAGTGCCTTTGACAAGACAGTGCTCTCTGTGAAAATTTACTCTGACAAGAGTGGTAGAATGCTTAGAGTAATTCTAGTTATCAATTAACGAAATTAATTACTTGTTTTATTATTATTATTATTCTTCTTATTCTTATTATTGTTCACCGTTTGCTTGTTTGTTTATTGCATTACACTTGTTGCACTATTTTGTTTTAATTAAAATATAAACATTTGAATTCACTTTCAAATGTAAAGCTAATGCGTTGTTATTAATTGGATAGACATAAACACTAAACTTGATTTCAGATTCTTTAAATAATTCTCTTTGATCTGAATGATTTTGAACCTGGTCCGAGATATTTTACTACAGAAAATAATCTCGTATGTCAGTTAGGAGACACGTATCCCTTACTCTGACAACTTTCTTAAAAGAATAAAATCCGAGTTTGTTCTTTCAGGATAAGTGTCATTCATATTAATAACCGTTCGTAAAACCAGTTTATCTGAAGACCAAACAGCAAGTAGGTATATTCGAACAAAAAAAGGTATAATTTAAAATCACACAGGCGGTAGTATTTAAAGTTTTCAAACAAATCAAACCAGTAAAATTAAGTCTGAACAGAATTTGTTTGTAAAGTTCAAAGATATAGTAGATCTTCAGACATGAGTTAAGGATGGAAATAGTGGCATAAATAGAATTCATCAGGAGGCGAAAGTTATTGTAAAATTTTAAGTTAAGTTTAAGAACAATTTATTATTAAAAAAACTTAACTAGAGCTCAATATATAAAACAGTAACTAACAGAGAACATTTCCGCAGTCTGGGTTCCATTGATATACAGGGTGTGCAAAAAAATGTTGTCAGAAATATTATTTCAGCTAAAACTTACATTTTTGGTCGAGAAGGCTATTTACTGCGGTCAGAGATCTTACCGACATCGCCAGTAGCTCCAGCCAACGGCGATGTCGGTACGACATCTGACTCTATTAAGCGACTCTAATTAGACGACAAATAATGTGTTACGACTTTAGTTAGACAACACATAATATTCTCTAAGAAGTGACAGAAATATTTCAAATGAGTTAAACATTGGATTCTGAAATGAACTAAATGCCTTGGCTTATTTTGGTTTGGCCCCAACATTGTCGTAGAATTCAATGTCTTCTTCAAAATAATAAATCACCTGCTAAGATTTCCATCAGTCAAATGCTTCAAGATCTCTAACTAATCTGATAAGGTTTACACACTGTCTAGAAAAAGACAATGAAAAACCATTCCAGAACTCTAAATTTCATAACCGACGCACATCAAAGCACAGCAACACTAACACAACTTTCAGTTTTAAAAGTTTACAGTATCACACTAGTAGACACTGAAGAAGACAACGAGAAACCACGTCAGGACTCTATCCGAGGGTCCCTCCAGGTTGTAGGGCGGGCGCCCAGGGAGGCTTGATGCTCGGCGGTGGATAGGAGGGCACTCAGCTTGTCCAGCGTGCTCTGAACGTTGTCGTACATCCACTCGTCCACCGTGATGGGATAGAAGACTTCTTCCAGAGCTTTCCTCAGTGACCCCGAGAGCTGCTCCATAGAGCCGTGTAAGCTACAGAACATAGAGTTGTTATTTGTTGTTGTTACTGTTATTTGTTACTTGTTACTGTTAGTTGTTAACTGTTAATTGTTACTTATTACTATTAATTGTTACTTGTTAATGGCTACTTGTTAATTGCAAATGTTAATTTTGTTAGTGTAAATTGTTAATTGTTGCTTGTTACTTGTTCATTGTTACTTGTTCATTTTTACTGTTAATTGTTACTGTTAATTGCTACTTGCAAATTGTTACTGTTAATTGTTAATTGTTAGTGTTAATTGTTACTTGCTAATTGTTACTGTTAATTGTTAACTAGTTAATTGTTACTTGTTAATTGTTACTGTTAACTGTTAGTGCTAATTGTTAATTGTTGCTCGTTACTTGTTAATTGTTAATGTTAATTGTTACTTGTTCATTGTTAATTGTTACTTGTTAGTGGTTACTTGTTCATTGTTACTGCTAATTGTTACTGTAAATGGTTAAATGTTGCTTGTACTTGTTCATTGTTACTGTTAATTATTACTTGTTAATAGTTGCTTGCTACTTGTTATTTTTAATGTTAATGTTAATTGTTAATGTTAATTGTTACTTGTTCATTGCTATTGTTGTTACTTGTTCATTGCTACTGTTGCTACTTGTTAATTGTTACTGCACTACTGTAGTTCATGAGAACATCGAGCATAAGACAGAAATTATAGTTATCATGCATGACAATGAATTAGTCCACAGCAGTGTACATTAAGTATATTAACAACAAAACGACTACAGCGCTACTGTCGTTCATGAAAACATCGGACCTTTTAAAGACAGTATAGAACAAAAAAATTTTGTAGCAATTTCTGAAGCCTAGGCTCTCACCAACTGAATGCCCTTTCTGACGTTGCTTTGGATCTTAGTGCTTTAGTCGCCTACTACGACAAGCGCAGTCACCGGTTGGTCTATTCTTCAAACAAACCGGACACAACACGGGAAGCGTCATTACGCTAAATACAAATTAAATAACATTTGATAAGCTAAAACTGACCATATTTCCTAGATATGTGCATCGTTTCACAACAGGTACATTCTAGTTATTAATATATATATATATATATATATATATATATATATATATATATATATATTATAATGGTATATATTACATTAATTAGTATACATTATATTGGTATATAATATATATATAATAATAGTACATATTACATTAGTAAACATTAGTATATACATACTGTCGTAGCTCTGGTATGAAATTGTTGAGATGGACGGGGTTTGTGTAGTTGTGTTTTACCTGCCACTTCGTCATCCAACCTTTTACTCTGTTACAACAAACCACGAGGCAATTTACAACAAAACAGCTGAATACATTTACTACTAAATAATCATAACTAAACAGTAAACTCCTTTAAGTAAACTCTCTAAATTAATATGTTTTCTGAACAAATTTACTCCCAAAAAATAATAACTGATTCAAAACTTCTTTAAGCAAACTGTGTAAATTAATATGTTATGAATACAATACAGTCAATGATATGACGCTAAGATTTATTAAATATTTTTCAGAACTATACGAACTCTGAACTATTATTTCGAGTAAAATATACCGCAAAAATGTGATTCAGACTCAACCTTATAGACCTATTAAACACTGCAAGTTTCTTAAGAGCCAACTAAGAGAAATACAAAGGAAGATAAAGGAAAACGATCCAAAAATATTAATTTAATTACAAATCAGCAGTATTTTAGATGCAGTAATGGTTAGGTATTTATTGAAATGGTCTAAATTTTGTGGTCAAACGAATGGCCAGTCAGTTGATTTTATTATAAATTTGAGCATTTCACTACTCGTCCAGCCTTTCTCTAGGGATACATTTGAGGCCATATTATTCTTAACAGTGACTAAAATATTTGTAGAAGTAAAATACAAAATAACATCAAATACAAAAAAGAGGAAGTTTAAGTAGATAATACAGATTGATCAGTAAAACCATAAAGATGATGTGAACAATAAACAATGGGCGGCAACATAACTAGAAGAATAAAGAGCAAATAAAGACAGTATATACTGTAGTAAAAAAACAATAAAGAGAAAGTTGAAGACAATATTAAAGCAAGAAATATAGAAATAGATAGGAGGATTATAGCAGACCTTTCACTGTGTTTGAGTTGTTTATAATCTGCTTTCATCATGATTAAGTCCAGAACACCCCGGTATACAGCACAGCCGTAAAAATCACATACCATGTTGATATCACAGTTTAATCTGCAAAAATCACATACCAAGTTGATATCACAGTTAAATCTGCAAAAATCACATACCCTGTTGATATCACAGTTCAATCTGCAAAAATCACATACCATGTTGATATCACAGTTCAATCTGTAAATAATAATAATAATAATAATAGTAATAATAATAAGAGGGATCGGGGTTCTTCCCTCACACTCGATCCTTCGGGGAAGAATATGCTTAAGCTTGTGACAGATTCCAGAATCTGACACAAGTGTGTGACAGATTCCCGCTGAAGAAGAACAAATAAGTGACAATTTTTGCTAAATAATAGTAATAATAATAATATAGGGTAGAGGATGTTTGGACTAAAGTGCAGATCCGTAAGATGTCACATCAGGAGTTAGCTTTTCATGTTTTGACTTTAAGGAAATGGCAAGAGCATCCTGCAGCTAAGAGAATCTCAACTGGTCCAATTCGTGGTTTCATACCGTGTGTTTACAGCCCTAGCTTAGCGTATAACCCTGATCTCTGTCCTGGCGATACTAGGAGCTATGCTGGTGTACCATTGACAACTTCTGATATAGACTCGGGTCCCACCTCTTCTGAATTATTCATGGATGCTCCTGTAAATACAGAATTGCTAGAGACGGAATTATCAGATGTGACAGCAGCTAAGCTTAAACAGTCGCCTTACGTCTTCCCACCTAAACCACCTAAGGGTCAACAGGAAGTGGTAAATCAGGTTACTGTGCCTCCTCCCACGGTGGATCCTGCTATGTCTATAGCACAGATTCTTCTCTTTCTGGAGCAGCAACGCAGGGATGACAAAGCTGCTGAAGAACAGAGAAGGAGAGAGGAGAAAGCTGCTGACCTGGCTAGAGAAGAGCAGCGGGAACAGAGAAGGAGAGAGGAGAAAGCGGCTGATTTAGCCAGGCAGGATAAAATCAGAGCAGAAGAGCTTGCATTTAGATTTCAAGAAAAAGCTCGGCAGGAAAAACTTGATAGTGAAAAACGCGCGGCAGATAAGGAACTAGGCCAGCGATTAAAAAGAGCGGATAAGGCAACTCGAGGTTCTCTATATAATATGCTGGACGAGCCTACGGCTGTGGCGACATACTTGACCCAGATGGACCGAGTATTTGACTCATGCAAAGTTGATGATGATTTGAGAGTAAACCTATTATCCCCTTACCTTTCTAGCAGAGCACGATTAGCTGTTCAACAATTAACTGCAGCTGAATATAGCAACTATGCTAAATGGAAGAGGCTGATTTTAAGAGAATATCGCTTATGCCCTATTGCTTACAGGCAAAGTTTCTTAACTACAACCAGAGGAGTAGGAGAAAGTTGTATACAATTCCTTACCAGGTTGCGCTCTCTCCTACAGAGCTATCTCTTATCTACAAAGTTTGAAACGTTTCAGGATCTGGTGGAGCTTATCTTATCTGACAGATTGCGTGATTCATTACATCCTAATTCACGTTACATGATCCAGGATAAAGAACATAAGGACTGGATGCGTCCTAATGATCTATCTGAAATGGTAGATAATTTCGAAGTCATTAGAGGATTCAATCGAGGAGATCTTGCAGCTGGTGGTAAAAAGGATAAACCTGCTCAAGTGAATCATGTCAAGTCCATCACAGCATCTTCATGCTCTACTAATAGAGTCCAGCAGGAAGACTGGCGTCGAAAGATTACCTGCTTCAACTGTGGAAAGAAGAGTCATCTAGCTAAGGAATGCACTAAGCCAAAACAGCAGAAAATCCAACCTAGTGTTCAGAGTTCGGAGGAACCTAGGAAATTGTACTGTTTCTTCTGCAGGAAGGAAGGGCATGGTACAAGGCGATGCAGGAGTAGACCGCAGAGTGATAACTTTAATGCGTGTTGGCTTTGCGGCAACGTTTCTCACAAAATGAAAGACTGCTCAAAGAATCCAAAACGAGCTAATAAAGATCACACTCCACCGAAACAAGTTATGCGAATAAAATCAAATGCAGGGCTGTCTATTGATATGATGTCTGATAGGCTTCTCACCACACCAACCTACGAGTCACCAGAAGTTATTTCACAGAAAGGCGATGTATACCTGGCAGGCAAATTATCTAAATTCGTGTGTGATTCTGGAACTGAGATTTCTGTTATAAACAACCGAATGCTTCCTAGAAATTACACTCACGAACACTCTACTGGCAGAATAATTAATCTCAAGAGTGCCTGGGGTGACATAGCCAAGGCTGACGTCATCAACATTCCAGCAAGACTGCAGTCTTCTGATGGATCAGACTCTACTGATGTTCTTATTTGTTGCGCCGTTACTGATAGATTGGTTGATGACATTGCTCTACTCACTGTTCAGGATGTGAAAACATTGCAGGAAGCAGCAGACTATAAGTTTCCAAAAGTTGAATTAATTCAAGGAACGCATATTCGCTACACTGATCCGAACTATAATCATGATCAGATGATACGGAGAGTAGAGGAAAAGTTGCTGAATCGCTCTGGAAAAGGCGTAGGACTACCGCTCTTCAAGCCTGATGCCATACCGGATCTCAAAGAAGCAGGCAGGTCATCTAAAGATGAGTTTATTTTAGCGCAGAAGGAGGATCCTTCACTTCAGCCGGCGTGGAGCTTGGTTAAGGATGAGGCTAGTTGCTTCTGTGTGATAGATGAACTGCTGTATCGAAACAAAGAAATACAAGGATCAACTATCTCTCAGCTAGTCCTACCGACAGCCTACCGAGATCAGGTCTATGCTGCACAGGACGCGCTGTGGTCAATGCATTTTGGCCATAGAAAGACCACGAAGAGAATTCAGTTGTACTTTTGGTGGCCTTCAATGGACTCACAGATCAAGTCTTACGTCAAATCTTGCCCGGATTGCCAGAGCGTAGCAAGAAAAACTAAGCTTGATAGAATCCCTATAGCGCCGGTGGAGCGTGGGTTACAAGCCTTTGATATTATTAACGTGGATTTGATAGGCCCGCTACCAGTTAAAAGTGCCAGAGGACATTCATACGTATTGACGGCAGTATGCAGTCTGACAAGGTGGCCGATGGCAGTACCACTCAAATCTCTATCTGCTAAGGAGCTGTGTGATTCACTCATCTCATTATTCACTATGTGCGGAATACCTAGAGTAATAATTAGTGACAATGGTACTAACAAAGTCGCAGGTCTTACTCAGGAGGTGTACAATCGGCTCGGAATATATTTGAGGACCTCTACAGCCTACCACCCTGAGGGTAATGCAATTGTCGAGAGATTTAATCAGAGTTGGAAGAGAATGCTGCACCATATTATCGCAAATGAAGCTAAAAATTGGGACCGTCAGTTACCTTTCCTCTTGTGGTCTTACCGAGAGCTGCCGAATGAAACCACTGGAATTTCTCCTCACAAGATGGTCTTTGGTCAGACACCTAAGGGACCACTATCAGTATTGAAAGATAAGTGGACAGGTACCTCAGCTGACGCTCAAAGGCTGCCAGCTAGTGTCGAGAAATATTTAGAGTGCCTACAGAAGGATTTGTCTATTTGTCACTAGGTGGCAGCAGAACATGCTAAGGAGGCTGAAGCTGACTACAGGCATCAGTACAACAAAATGGCTAAAGAGAAATCGTTCTCAGTAGGTGACCAAGTTTTGGTCTTGATGCCGGACAACTCGCATAAGCTGCTCTCCAAATGGACAGGCCCGGGTACGATCACTGCTGTGGTGTCTGAGAACGCTTACAGAGTTGCTCTAGATTCGGGTGCTGTGAAAATCCTGCATGCAAATCATTTACGCCGATGGATAGCTAGAGTAGATTCTCTCGGGGTAGTGTTTGATGATGACGAAGACTTTGGAAAGATTATGGCTTATCCATCGGAGCCCACGGAATTCGATAATGATCTACAGAAACTTGATCTGTCACATCTCAATGCCGAACAATCAGAGCAAATGAAGAATTTGATTGTTAAGCACAGATATACATTTAGTAATAAACCTGGGCATTGTAAGATCATTGAACACGAAATAAACCTGGTGGATGGTTTTAAACCTAAGCCGGTACGCCAGTATAGAATTCCTGAAAAGTTGAGATCGGAAGTTTCTTCTCAGATAGATATGCTGTTGGCTGATGGAAAGGTACGGTTATCGAATAGTGAGTTTGCGCACCCTATTGTGGTGGTCAGTAAGCCGGATGGATTAGCACGCCTGTGCACTGACTTAAGAATGGTCAACAGTGGAACGATCAATTCTGCCTATCCGTCTGTAATTCCAGATGATATTCTTTTAAGGTTCTCAGCTGCACCTTATATCACAACGCTTGACTGTACATCAGGCTACTGGCAGATACCAATCCGTGAGTCTGACCGCCATAAAACTGCATTCCACTCAGATAGAGGACTGCTTGAGTGGGTTTATATGCCCTTTGGTTTAAAAACTGCATCAGCGACTTTCCAAAAGGCCATGGATATTATTCTGCGTCTGCATTCTATGTATGCTTTGGCTTATGTTGACGACATATTAATTGGATCTCATGGATGGAATGATCATATACGCCATTGTGATGCTGTATTAAATGCTATCTCGGAAGCTGGGATGACTGTTAAATTATCAAAGTGTCACTTTGCACAGCCCAAGGTTAAATTTATCGGTCATTTAATCGGATCTGGAGAGAGGTCAGTTCTTCATGAAAAGGTTGCTGCCATTCTGTCTATTCCTGAACCCAAGAATAAGAAATTACTAAGATCGTTCTTGGGAATGTGTTCCTTACAGGGGATACATTCA
Source organism: Enchytraeus crypticus (assembly GCA_905160935.1). Lineage (NCBI taxonomy): Eukaryota > Metazoa > Annelida > Clitellata > Enchytraeida > Enchytraeidae > Enchytraeus > Enchytraeus crypticus. The sequence goes on along the minus strand of CAJHZI010000301.1, from coordinate 15,251 downwards.
GAATTTCTCAGAAATGGCTGGTCCTTTAACAAATCTAACGAAGAAAGGATTGTCTGATAAAGTTGTATTTACTGTGAACGAAAAGGATGCTTTTTCTAAGTTAAAGGAAGCCTTAGCACATGCTTCCACACTGTATTCACCTGATCCTGATAAGCCTTTCATCATTCGCTCTGATGCATCTGACTATGCAATTGGTAGTTGTGTATCACAGGAAGATGATGATGGGAATGAAAGGCCCATTGCTTTTGCTTCTGCTAAGTTATCTGGTGCACAGTTAAACTGGTCCACCATTGAAAAGGAAGCTTACTCAGTTATTTACGCATTACAGAAGTTTGACTACATTGTTTTCGGCAGACAGATCTTTCTTTTTACGGATCACAACCCCCTCCAGTATTTGGCGGTGTCAGCCCCGAAATCGGCTAAGTTAACTCGATGGGCCCTGAGTCTGTCGCGTTACGACATCACCGTACGTCACATCCCTGGTGTTGAGAATTTCACTGCTGACTGTCTTAGTCGGCGTATTGAGTAAATGTCTTGTTTGTGTGTTTTGTGTTACCAGGTGGTCTTTAGGTGATGTTGTGGTTGTGTGTTTGAGGTTCATCATGTATGTGGTTACTTTACTTGACTTACTCTGCTCATTGCTTGTGAATTGACGTTTTGCTTTTATTTGGTTTTCTGTTTCAGAACCAATTGCTGAGAGTCTTCAGCTGCTAGCTTTCTGTTTATTTGTATTACTTTTTGAAGTGTGAACGATTGTAGAATTATTTTTATTCTAAAATCTTCACACTGGGGGGGCTGTCAGAAAGCTAGATGTTGCTATAGCGATATTGGCCGTGTACTTTAGACTGGCCAGATACGCCTGACTGACTTTTAATGATAGCGAAATTCTTCAGCTAATAGAGTTAGTGGTGGCATTCATTTGTCGATATTGCTTAGTATTTATGTTCCATTCTGCCTTGGAGTCTAATCCTAAGTTAGTTAAGGTTTATATTTCCCTTGACTTGCCCTCTGGAGTCGTTGATGGGAAGACCTATGTTATTCGAAATTTAATGTTTAAGCTTTAACTAAGTATGGAACGGACTTTTATTTAAGTTTAACTTACTATTTTACGTATAAACCTTTTATGTTAGGGTTGTATTAAAAAACTATAGTTTTGCCCTAGACTCCAGAGGTGGCAAGTCATTTTTACTTAGAAATTGCTGATGACAAAGGTACTGTACAATATATAAAGTAAAATTAAGACATTGTGGGTAAACCTTGACTCAGATAGGGTAACTATGTACTGAGGTGTTTGAGTATTTGAAATTTCATAGAGTGCTCGTGTAAAGGGGTAAGGACTTCCTCGTGTTGGAAAGGGTTACCTGAGGCTCTAGAAAGTATCTTTTAAAAGATAATTTAACAAACCTATGTTTCACGGTACAGGTGAGCTGTTATAGCCATCGGTAGCCTACAGGTTGTTAAGGGTGTATCAAATACTTAAATTCTTGTTATGAACAGTACAGTCATTTCCTGGTCGAGTTTGAAAGGACACTTTATAATTTTGTTTCCCCTCATTCGGAGGAGTGATATGAGATTCTCTTCCGGTTTGTTTTATTGGATATAGGCCTACCTGCGTCTCAGCAGTTCTAGTTGATATTTGTTTCAAGATATATATATATATATATATATATATATATATATATATATATATATATATATGTATGTATATATGTATTGTTTCTTTTTACGCGTCTGGTGTATATTATTTTCTGCATAAATATGAATGCATAATTATTACATTATTTCTTATTCTTTAGCTATGGTCTATATGAACAGTGTTTGATATCATGGTGTGCTTGAACTGTGTTTGATACATTTGTCTATATGAAATATAAATTGAAAACTGTGGACTTAATACTATATTTAATATTAGTTCTATTTTCTGTCTATTTTTGTGTTCTACGTTATTTTCCTTCTTTCCTTTTCTCTCACACCTTATTTCTGTTATTTAATTAATATTTCTATATTCACACAAAGGTTTTAAGTTAATACATTGCTATAGTTGCATATGCTAATGCGAACAGTGCTTTTGTGTTGTTCATTAATATTACTATAAAATATCTTATCTATTAATTAGTAGGAAACTAATAATTCAGTACTTCAGAAAAAGAAAGAAAAACCATTAAAGCTAAAATTGAACCGCGGTCCACTTCACATAGAGTTTTAGCTGATAGTGCCTAACTTTATGTCGAAGTGAAATTTATGCTACGGATACCCATTCCGTGACAGGTGCCTTACAGCAAGATACACACTGGATGGGTTATGTACTGAGAGGGAATGGTTTCCTGAAAGAGGTAATTGAAAGAAGGAGGGAAGGAAAAAAGTTAGAGGAGACTGAGAAATGGGATGTTGAATGATTTGATAACTAATTCATTTGTAGATACTTAGATACAGGCAGAGGATGGAAATATGTAGACGAGTTATATGCCATGGATCTGCCAATAAGCAGTGCACTAAGAGTGAGAGAGAGAGAGCAAGAGATAGTTACCCTACAAATGGACACATAGGAATCAGTTCAGAAAAGCCGAGATCCGTGGAGGCCATCATGTGAACTTCTTTAGTGAAAGCTCCTGTAAAAAACACAGTAGAGAAGATAATAAAAGTGTTATGTCTGTTTCTCACCAGATGATGGAGACAATCATAATACATCACTAGAAATCTCTCATATTACGAAAACACATCTTCAGAAAACACAAACAGTAAAATAGTTCAAAATCTGTTTAGGTTAGCTTGTAGTCATGCAATCAAAACGTAGGTAAAACAAAGATAATTAATTATAAGTATGCAAATATATAAAAAATTACAATATAAAATAATAAAAAATATTATATATTATAAATTAATATTACGCAAAGCTTGTAATATCAAATGATAGGCACATTTTAGTGGCATACTTGGATGAAAACTTTGCGTCAAAAGGTAAAAATTGATAAAATATGAATATTAGCACACATTTTATTGAACTATAATATTATAGTTACTGGCCCATCACTGACATCCCTAACTATGAAGAGTTCAGTTCGATTCGGCCAAAATTCCAGAATTCAGTGTTCGGTTCGGGTTTGGTTCCATTCCCATCTTTAATTTTTTAGCTTGCCCAGGAAAGTATAAATTAATCATTGAAAATAACTGAAAATTACTGACTTCGAAATCAGTAAGACACTCGACCGCGGATCAGTATGTGCGGGGTTTAAATCCTGGGCTCTCCCGTCACTGACATCGCTTTCGAGTGAGGAAACTGACGTTAACCTTAGCTTTAACTTTTTTAACAGTACACAGTACGTTTATTTCACTCTTTTAAATAATCCTGAGGATAAATTCATAGCTGAGGGTTAAACCCCGGATTGTCTACGTAGTCAATTCGATCATAAATCATTTCAACAAACCTGCTGTGGCTGTGAGCAGACATAGAGCAAGTGATGGCAGACCAACGGGTAGCAGCTCACACAGCATGGCATAGTGATCATACCTACGAATAAAACATTTATACGTTTGTTTATCAGTCAAACATCATCTTCTTCTTTTCAGCATCATCATCACCACCTTCCCTTGAATCCCAGTTTAACTAGGGTCGGGATACGAACTGACTGTCTCAAACCATCTCTGTAATAATGCTAGGCATCGCTCAAAACTCTTCACTCACTCAACACTCTTCACTTACTCAACACTCTTCCCTCACTCAACACTCTTCACTCACTCAACACTCTTCACTCACTCAACACTCTTCACTTACTCAACACTCCTCACACAACACTCTTCACTTACCGCTGCCAGCCTGTCAGTGCTATGCCGCGGTACTGTTTGAACGCTGGTCTTATCTTCTTGTCGACCATGGCAAGCCAGGACTTGTGGTTCTCCACGTGGTAGTTGATGTCTGTGGCCAGCATGCAGGGCCCCGTGGCTCCCTTGTAGGCACTGGCTACCCACACTGAGCTGAACACCTCGGCATAGGCCGGCATTACATCTGAGAATCATCATCATCATCATCTTCCCTTAAATCCCAGTTTAATCAGGGTCAGGATACGAATAGACTTTATAATCCATTCTTTTAAGTTTTGTGGCAATTACTGAAGCCTAGGCGCTCACCAACCGAACGCCCTTTCTGACGTTGGTATGGATCTTAGTGCTTTAGTCGCCTTCCACTACACGTGCATTCACCGGTTGGTCAAATTCTTCAAACGACCCAGACACAACACGGGAAAACATTACATCTGAGAATAATACAAATAAATAGTTCTACATAGGCCCTATATAATTAATAAATAGAAATAATAGATACAGTACTATAATATCATCATCATCATCTTCTCCTGAATCACAGTTTAACTAGGATCGGGATACGAATGGACTGTCTCAAATCCTCTCTATCCCACATCATATCATCAATCAATCCCCTATTTGAGACTTTTCCATTTGTTTAAATTTTTGTAGCAGTTTCTGGAGCCTGGGCGATCACCAACCGAATGCCCTTTCTGACGTTGGTATGGATCTTAGTGCTTTAGTTGCCTTCTAGCACCAACTAGAGTTCAAACTTGAGAAAGGGAAAATGGAAAGACGTTTGAATTATGAGGTAGACAATACCTGGTAAACCATCAAACTTTGGCAGATAGTACCAAACCATTGGCTGTACCAGATCACCTATACCTGACTCTAAAACAGCAGCCAAATATACAAAAATTATACAAAAATCAAATAGAGAGCATAGAAGACAACATAAAATACAACACAGTTAATGACAGGTGAAAACAAACTACTTCATGTAGCAAAGACATGGAATATATAAAGAGATCATCAAATTCAAAGGCTTTGACTCTTTCACTCCACTCAGTGTTTGCCTTTTTGATGTACGAATTCAGCATGTATTTAACAGAAGCAGCCTGCAAGCAGCAGCAACAACAACAACAACTGTAGTAGCAGCATCAACAACAGCAGCAGTAGCAGCAGCAACAACAACAGAAGCAACAGCAACAACAGCAACAGAAGCAGCAATAACAACAACAGCAATAACAGCATTCAGTAGAGCAACAGTCGTAGTAAATAAATTACAATCAAATGCGCCAAATCAACCAATGCGTAGCAAAAAAACAAGGCTTTATTTTAGAGATGTAGAGATTTTTATATGAAATATGGAAGAGATAAATAAATAAATCAATGATAATATAAAATCTAGCTGCGTACCATCGTAAAGCATTCAATCAAAATCTTTCATTGACTGTGGCAGAACTATAACAGATATTATCCTCATAGACATATATGATTTTGATTTGATTAAATCAGTTGTCATCAAGGACTATCACGCATTCAAAAACCAACCTTTCCTGTCGAAATACGACACTTCACCTGAGTAAAGTAAACCTGCAGTATAGTGAAATTATCAACTATGTTGATATCTCTCACTTTTAATACCACATGTTTAAACCGTTAGGCTATTAGTCAATTTTCTGTGTAACCAGTCCAGTGAATGTCCGAGATTTTACTCTCAGATCAGCGCTGCTGGGATTCGAACCCAGTAGGGTTCAATTCACCTCAGGATCTGTCATTTAAAACTTCATGACTTTACCCCTACGCTGAGATATAGTTATGAGGTGTTACACAAAAAGCACTGCACAGTCATTGCTAAACACTAACTCTTAATAACCTCACCTGAGATATAGTTAAGATTTGTTAAACGAAACCACTGCATACTCATTGCAAAAACACTAACTCTTAATAACCTCAACTGAGATATACATGTAGTTAAGATTTGTTAAACAAAAACCATTTCCTACTGATTGATAAACACTAACTCTTAATAACGGCAGGATCAACATTACGCAGCATATCGTCCCACATGATGGCCTGAACGTTGGAATATTTCTCAGCGATATAGTCCAGAAGTCGTTTGATGTGAGACAGAAAAATATCCAAACGAGTCTCATTGTCGTGCTCCATCCTGTCTCTGCAGCGTGCACAGAGACCTAGGTGAAACACCTGCAATCAATCAATCAATCAATCAATCATTAAATCAATCAATCATTAAATCATGTAATCAATCATTAAATTAAGTAATCAATCATTAAATCAGTCATTCAAACAGTCAATCGGTCAATTAGTCAATCATTCAATAAACCAATTATTTATCAATCAAATAGTCAATCAATCAATCAAAAAAATTGTCAAGCATGACCAAATACTGCATCTCTAAAGGAAGTCAGAAAATCAGAAATATACAAAACAAAATATATGTATTGATCAAATATAAATAAACACTAACATAAAACTTCAAAAATGAAAGTTAAGTTTGCAATGAAAACATATCTATCACATTGTGGTACTTACTATTTTACAATTATCAGCATGAATATTGATTGATGGAGTGAATGATTGATTAATTGATTGATCGGTGACTGATTGGTTGCCATTTAAGATGTATACTTTGCACACCTCATCAGCCCCTATGTGCAGATGTTTGGTGTTGGGATGTTGAGCCAGTATCTGATCTATCATAGTCGTAACTACTCGGTATGACTCTGCATCAATCAATCAATCAATCAATAAATCAACCAATCAATCAATTAATCAATAAATAAATCAGCCAATCAATCAATCTTAGTACAATCATTAAAATACTTTCGTTTTTTTTTCCTTTTTTTTGCTAAATCCCTATTCGGGGTCGACATGGAGGGGACTGGATAGGAAATGGAACATTAAGGTCAGCCTCACACCAACAAGTGTACACGACTAGGTTTTTATTTGCCTCTCAGAAGAGAAAAAACCACAAAGTAACTAAGCAGTCTCAAACCCGTCAGTCAGTCAGTCAATTAAAGCTTCTGTGGAGATATGAACCCTGCACCCACTGATCCATGGAGGAACGACATGCCAACAAACCATCAGCTTAGCCCATTGTAATTGACCTGCTTCACCTAAAGACTAAATTAACACTTCAAGGTCAATTCCAGGGACAAGTTTAGTTTTTGACATCCGTTAGCAGAAAAAAATATTATTAAATATTTGGTAACTGATGCCTAGTTTACACAAAAAAGTAAACACGCATCAGAGGGAAATGATCGTCTATGTTGATATCTATCACTTTTAATACCACATGTTTAAACCGTTAGACAATTTAGACCATTTACCGTGTAACCAGTCCAGTGAATGTCCGAGATTTTACTCTCAGATCAGTGCGGCTGGGATTCGAACCCAGGAGGGTTCAATTTACCTCAAGATCTGTCATTTAAAACTTGATGACGTTACCCCTAGGCTACTAAGACATTCTAACAGCCTCAAACCTTCATTGGATGGACATAGGGCCATTGGACTCGTCTCCTCTTCTCGCAAACATCGAAACTTGTCGTGCTTTAGAACATACTAGAGCAACAATAACACAAGCCAATATCATGTTAAAAATTAAATATAATACATCAGTACTGGTAAATTTTTCACAACCACTCTGTGTAATTCAGTTTTCAAGATCTAAGATACCTCCAAAGCTGTTCAGACAGCTCTAAGTTGTCTAAAAATTACCAAACAATAAAGCTGGTAAAGCTAATGTTAACGTCAGTTTCCTCAATCAAAAGTGATGTCAGTGATGGGCGAGCCCAGGATTTGAACCCCGCATATACTGTTCCGCGGTCGAATATCTTACAATATTTGCAATATTAGCAAATACAGCTCCATAAGCAATGCACTGTTTATTTAACGGCTGATAGGATCACGTGTAAGATATACAAAAGCTAGAAATTGTGCAAGTTTGGAACACATATTAGATGAAAGCAAGCAATAAGTCAAGCTTCCAACATGTCACCGCTACACAGACTAGAATAAAATATCCATCAGAGTTTTAATTTACTACAGCAGAACAACTTGAGATTCAAATCAAACCTCAAAGTGTCCAAATGTTTGTATGAGAGGTACCACAATGAGATCATTCTTCTCTGCTAGAGCCAGCAACCGTTGTATCTCTTCAGCACTGGTACAACAATAACAACAACAACAATAACAACAACAACAAACAACAATAACAACAATAACAACAACAACAAATCACAATGAGATCATTCTTCTCGTTCAAGTCCTCTTGTTCAAGAGGTGAGCTCTCTACCACTGTGCCACGAGGCGTTCCAATACATTAGCAAATACAATAATAATTTAGATTAACTAATCATTCACATATCAGTCTTAAACAGATTTTTCTTTAACAGTCAACATAAACAATAACAGAATAGTATTGTCAGTGAAGAAAGCTCAGTTCTGCTGCATAAACATTCATAAAGATAGTTTAAAAAAACAAACATTATTCTTAACAAAACAACAGTCACCTCTCAGATTTTGTTTTGACTAGGAAGTAAAAATTAAAATTATATTAGATTAAAGCTATTTAACTATATTTCTGAATATACATGTATAAATTTGACGAATAGATTTTTGACAAATCATACCTATAAGAATGCGGCGCCGATAGATCTGAGAGCTCTGCGGAGTAAGGAAACATGTCCTCATACTCTACGAGTAGACCAGTGGCTCCCCACTTGTGCAGCATCGGGAACAACTGCGCCGACAAATAGCATCGATGTCTTTATATATGACCTTAGCAGTAAAGCAAGCATCTATTCTAAGTAGTGGCATAGCATTATTCTATAAGATTATCATGATAACCAGAAAAAGTGGCAGGTTTTGTAAATGACATCTAATAAAGATATAAAAGAAAGGGAAGAAAAGTACTATCAAAATTAAGGCTGAAATCAATAAAAGATAAAAAAAAGTTAAGCTAATGTTAACATTTTATCTCATTTTCTCTAAGTTATCGAACGTGAAAAGCAGCATATGAGTATGCATATTAATGTTTAATGTTTAATAGAGTATATCATGCTAAGGCATCTCTATACTTTCCAACAGTTACGGTAAAATAAGCAATACATAATCAAATGCACACAGTAAAAATCACTAAAATATCAAATAACTATCATATATAACATAGCTTCAATATTGTAATCTGAGAGATTTATCAGTGAGTATTATATATATATATATATATATATATATATATATATATATATATATATATATATATATGCACCTTGGACCTGCAGAGAGAGAGATAGCAACTATGTTCTATATAAAAACCGTTATTAAAAGTATTGACATATTAATCACAGTAATAATAACATGAAATATAGTGAAATAATCAACTATGTTGATATCTATCACTTTTAATACCACATGTTAAATCCGTTAGACGATTTTGTCCATTTTCCGTGTAGCCAGTCCAGTGAATGTCCGAGATTTTAGTCTCAAATCAGCGCGGCTGGGATTCGAACCCACGAGGGTTCAATTCACCTCAGGGTCTGTCATTTAAAACTTCATGACGTTATCTTCACCCCTAACCATTGCCCTATTGAGACAGTCATTATTTTATCCCATTTTATATACTGGTAAGGTACTCGACCGCGGATCAGTATGTGCAGGGTTCAAATCCTGGGCTTTCCCGTCACTGACATCGCTTTCAAGTGAGGAAACTAACGTTAATCTTAGTAAACCACCTAATAACAATATTAATAACACTAAAATAATTTTTATCTAATAATCAACTAACCCACTCATAGTAAATCAACTTTGGCGGTGCACCCTTCAAATCCAAGTGAACCAGCCTGTATAGAACACAAAGACAATATAGAATAAAAATTGATAAATATATATGGCTGGAGCCAGTGGCGAAGTCGGTAAGATACTCGACCGCGGATCAGTATGTGCAGGGTTCAAATCCTGGGCTTTCCCGTCACTGACATCGCTTTCGAGTGAGGAAACTAACGCTAACCTTAGCTTTTTATTACAGACTGAAAGTATTATGAATAAATTTGACAAGCAGAGCTGCCACCCTATACTAATTCCAAAAGCTAACAATATACTATTGAGTACTCATATCACTTATTATGCCCAGGCCCCAGTGTCTACACTCTGGAGTATAAATATACATATAACACGCCCAGAATTTTTAATTTGCTGTTGGCCATTGTTGCTTACTTTACACATCAGAAACGTGCTTCCAGTTATATTAAGTAAGCAAAACAAGATTTTAGATTAATCATTTTAAAATGTTAATCAAGAAAATTTACTTAACAATTAAATTAAATGTTAACCTTCGTAACCCTATAAAATGTATATATATATATACATATATATATATATATATATATATATATATATATATATATATATATATATATATATATATATTAGGGTGGTCCTTAAAAATTAATTTTTTAATTGACTGTTCTCCAAGGTCCTATTTGGTTCCATTCCCCTCAAAAACATCACAAAAAAGTTTGAGGCAAAAATAATAATATTCAGGACTTGACCAACGCCCTGAAACTTTCATCCTCTATTCTACATGTAAATTTTCAACACATATACATAGCATAATGTATATTTAGGTTTTACAGTAGTTCATCTATTTGTAGGTCCACTTATCTAGATTACACCACAATGATCTCTTCCTTAACAGATGCTTAGCACTGGTAATTATCTTGGAATTTATTGCGGCCTTGAACTTTGGACGGAACTCTCCTCTGCGGGAGAGGAGAACAAGTTGCGATGATCTTCCACAACTTGTAGAAGGAATTGTTTTTGCTCCTCACATCTCGTAATGGAGGATTTGAAGTGCTGAATGAGGGCTGCACTGCGTCCAGCTACGTCTCTAACAACGCTGAGAGATTTACTGATAGCTTGGCACTTCACATAATCTTCTTGATTAATCAACTCGCTTTGATCGACTTCCAGAATTGAATCTGATAGATCCAAGTTATGTAACGGGATAAATTTGTTTTTTGCTTCGAAATCATGCAGACAATCTCTTTGCTGATTTCTGGGTAAACAGAGTGATGCATTTTAGTGGTTGATCGGAGCCTTCTTTATTCCTCAAGGCTGCTACCATTAAAAACTTGTAGCCTCTTGTCTCCACTACCACATCAATGTCGAAGAAATTTATATTACTAACGTCTCGGATAAATACCATACATGGCGTTCAAAGGCTTTCATTACAGCATTAGAGATGACCTAGAGGAGAGATAGAGAGAGAGAGAGAGAGAGAGAGAGAGAGCAGAGAAATACTCTTTTGGTCCTAGGCGCACTGACACCTGATGAAGTTTGACCCATGAGCGGACATAGATGAAAGCAACAGACAAACATACTTCAAATATTCCCATCGCTATAAGGTAATGTTCCGCGTGATCCACTGGACCGCAGCTCTAGAGGGTACGCACCTTTAAACCACCACATCTCCAGCGAGTATACCGCTCTCGTAATCCAGCGGGCTCAATAGTATGTGTGGAGGATTGGATCATAGGATGGTTATGGTTGGTTCCAGTAATTCCTGGTAATCATTAGGCCGAAGTGTTTGAAACTCCTCCTGTTGTGCCATTACTAAATTTAAGATGTCGTTATTCCACGGACTCACTGTCATTGCTGTGTTTTTGTCATCTGCGAAGGGCAGATGGCAGCTTGATTAATTTGAGACCAATATTCACGAAAATGTGTGAAATGTTCCATGTTTGGAGATTTTGAAATGTCTTTGATACTGAACATTTATTCCAACATTATTTTAGTAATAAGATGCTGACAGTCAATGTTCAACAGTGGACTTCCACCGCCCAAATTCAGTTTCCTGTCGGACGAAAACTCCTCCTTACACCCCAGTATTAGAGATAGTTGAATCAACACATAACCCTCTTATTAGGTCATATAACCCTCATTCATCAACAGTATCAAGAAGTGTCAACAGTCTGAGTAAAAAAATTAGTAATAATAATGATAATAATAATGATATTTCATTAATCCTGAAACTTGGCCAAATAAGTCAAGCTAAACAATGCAAAATATAATGCAAATCTTAAAGTCAGACATGTATATATATATATATATATATATATATATATATATACATGTATATATATATAATTAATATATTTGTATGTCCACTTGAACTCTATTGCCTACTTCTCGTACATTCTGTAACCAACGGATAAAGAAAATTGCCTTGGAAGACATGCCTAGAGAAACCTGGAGAAACCACAGCATGCCCATCATTAAGTCTACATTTTATTTTAAGTCTAAACTTTACTTGTACACTTATTTTATTTTAATGCTTAAGTAGAAAATATATTTAAAAAATTCCATATAAATAGAGTTTCTCTTACCTATGCTCACCAGCACCATCTTGTATCATCGGTTCCTCACGTTCTTCACTCATTTTTCTCACATCAAAATATTATTCAACTGTTGAAGAAATCTAAGAATTACGACTAAAAACAGTTATTCCGTGCAGTTTCATACTATAAAATAAATTTAAAACGAACGGTTGTTAGTTACACACAGAAAATTATCACAGTAAAAATTTTCAAACTAGAAAGCTTTAAGCTACTATAAGTTCGATACTAGGACGGCATCATACGATAACTAATTACAAAGGCCAATCCATACACAATCAATCACTCTCACTCTCTCCTCTCTCTCTCTCTCTCTCTAATTTTCTGTCAAATGGCAAGTCCAGGGTACTTACTCCTACGTACAGTCTGCTTTCATACTCCATAATGTACGCGATATTGAAGACTAGAAATCAACATCTATAACATGACATCGTAATCGGGCCAAACAGGCCCACAAATTTCAACGAGTGTGAAAAATGCAAAATGATCGCATTGATTTTCTTGCACATAGTTAACTAACAATAATAGAATAATTTAATGCACAGTACATCGCTATAAACATTTATTGTATTAAATAAATTCATAAATTTAAACTTTTAGTTCTAGAGATTATGAAATCTTTCCACAAACTATTTGTCAACAAACTATAAAAGTAAATACAACTAAATCTCGCCAGGATGCTCACTTTTTATTCAAGTTAGACATTGCTATGCCAATGTGCTCTAGTAAACACTTTCAATTGCTATAAATTCTGCATCCACAACTTCACCTGGAAGCCCAATACAACTATTATATAAATTATATAATAGTAACTCTCCACAAATATTTTACCTATAGGCCTATGTATAATCTACGTCTAAATCTAGATGCTTAAATGCGGTAACAATCAATAATGTACTACTTAATCGCTTGTATTTTATTGAGCAATTATTGGCAGTTACACGTTACATACCACTCAGTATAAATTTAAATGACTTTAATAGCTTTTGAATTTATAATTAATCTAAAATGAATAAAACAAAAATTGATGTCGGTCGGGAAACAGGCGCAGATCAGGGGGGCCCGTTCCCTTTTGGCCCTCCGATAAATTGTAAAAACTATAATTTCATTGTTTTTAAGCATGGCAATTTGTATGCGTAAATATTTAAGAGTAGTTAAGGGGGTGGGGGCGGGGAGCGCCAGGGAACTCGTTCCACTAGCTCGACAATTTTAAAATATTTGGTATAGGCCTACTAGGGGGCCTGCATATTGGAAGGAGACCTGCAAAATGTTGACTGTTTCAATATAGCTCTCAATTTTCATTTTAACCACTGCATAATATTAAAAACGTTTTAAGTAAAAAATGTGAACTATGTCCCAGAGCAGTGGTGCAACCATACTTGGCTAGGATGGTTTTAGCCCCCCCCCCCTACCGCCAAAATTAGGTCACTTTTTGCAAATCGGTCAGATCCGCTGAGGTTTTCAGAGGTGATAAAGTAACCAATTACTTTTTTCAAAATAAATGTAGGATTTTAGGCATTTTAGGTTTTTCCCCTGACTTTAATACGCGTATGAGTGGGGTGTCAAATATTGAGATATACTCACTCTATAAGCAGAGCGAACAAATTTTTAACCCCCTTCCCCCACACAGCATTTATTCTGATTTCGTCACATGTCTTCATTTAAATCACATCATCCTTTGCTTTCCTATGAGCAGTTCCATAAGCAGTTGAAGACCTATCTTTTCCATCTCTCTTTTCCATCCAGTGTCCATGAGCAGCGACCTGCGCCTAAACCACCTTTTCTTTAACTCGCTTTACTTTGGACTGAATTTCTGGATTTTGGAATTTGCATTGTTTTTGAACCTTCCTTTTTGCTCGCCGGCTTGATTTTGTCTCAATAGTGCTCGATGTTGTCATTGATGACTGTAGCACTCTAATTGTTATTATTATTATTATTGTTAATATTATTATTATTATTATTATTATTCGAAACTAGGTGGTCAACTAGATATGGTGCCATCCAGCCTCCTTCATGGACTATTGTTATTATTATTATGCGTTAAAATTTATATAAAATTATTAAACGTTGCTGGTCGCAGCAGCGGGTGACATTGCCCTGAATCCACAACTTTTGGCTCTAGCAGCCCCCGTCTCCACTTCATCTGTTATCAATCCACCACGACGGTGACTCCCCTGAACAGGCTTTGATGAGGCAGTTGTGAGAACTCTGCTGGGAGAACCGCTTTATTATTATTATTATTATTATTATTATTATTATTATGTCCCAGAGAAGGTAAAGCAAAAATGTGTGCACTGTCAAAAATAATTTGCCTCCTTAAAAAATTCATGCATCAGCCATTGTCGGCAATGGTACAGAGAAATCACAAAATTTTGTAAATTGACTCTAGCAGGAGCTATAGGGTACGGGAGAGGAGAGGGGCGTCAGCCTCGAGTGCTTTAACTGCATGCATGTGCAGCATTAGCCTGCAAGAAGGTTAGGACAGTGACGTCAGGTCTAAGCCCATATAAAAGATGGTCATGCATTAAACTACTAAGAGTGTACATTCATGTTGAAAGTTACAAAGTTACGTGCCAGTGACTTGATGTTACTTTAATCTTTGTGCCGGTAGCTCGAGTTTGTCGAGTCGTCTTGAAGCGAATCCTTGTGCTTCTGAACCTTGACGATAAACACACTACAACCTACTACTCAGAGTGTATCATACAGGAAATGCGCGAGCATGATAGAGCATCTAATCTTAAAAAAATTAATATACGATCAATACAATGAATGATCATCTGTCATATAGGCTTAGGTCTATCACTTTAATATTATGTCATCTGTTGAAACCGTAATATGTATATGGCCTACATATGTAGTAGTAGTAGTAGTAGTAGTAGTAGTAGTAGTAGTAGTAGTAGTAGTAGTAGTAGTAGTAGTAGTAGTAGTAGCAGTAGTAGTAGTAGTAGTAGTAGCAGTAGTAGAAGTAGTAGTAGTAGCAGTAGTAGTAGTAGTAGTAGTAGTAGTAGTAGTAGTAGCAGTAGTTGTAGTAGT